>APFE030840996.1:78398-123860 GCA_000404065.3 Pinus taeda | reverse complement strand
ATCTAATAATAAAATAGGGTTTTTAAAGAGTCCGTTAAACCTATAAAAAGGGACAAAATCTAAGCATTTGGGGTGTTGGAGTTTATCTATATTGTTGTGTTTTTCTTGAGAACTTGGCATGGCCAGTTGGAGTTTGATCCTAGGGAATAAAACCTTGTGGCTGTTATTTTGTATGAGCATGTACTATTTTATTCAGTTATTAATATAAATAAAGGTTGCATTTTTCGATCTATTTTGTGTTCAGTGTTTTTACTCCTTGAATTTTTAGAACATCTAGAGTGTACTTAATTGGTGAGAAATTTTGATATTTGGAATTTTACAATTTTTTATTTGTTAAGGTCAGAGAATAACTATTTTTAAAATTATTTGAAAATAATGCCTACATTAGTAAATTGATAGATTAAGTTTCTTAGTTGTTGGAACTTTTTCTTTATAATCTATTGGATAGCATTAACACTATTTATGTGGCTTGTAATTTGACTTTAAAAATAATAAACAAATAGTTTTAAGGATTATCTATCTCTTATATGTAATCCTTAAATTTTTATATATGAGCTTATCTCTTCCAAAAAAACCAAAAAAAATAAAAAAGATCTATATTTTTTATTTTTATTTTCTCAATGCATAAATAAGACAGTTTGTGTTTTATGACAGTGTGTTGTATTTAGTGTTTATGTGAGATTTCTTATATAAAATTTTGGGTTTTGAGATTATCCTGTTTCTCAGCCATATAGGCTTTTATCTCTAGCCTTTATTGTTGTTCAGTTATTTTTCTAGTAGACAGAGAATGAGGATAAATGGTAGAGATGCCATCAAATAAATTGAAAGTTAAATTTAGCGCTCTAGCCTCTACTGTTGTTCAGTCTAGTGTTGTTCAGTTATTTCTAGAGTACACAGAGAATGACGATAAATTGTAGAGATGCGATCAAATAAATTGACCAAATAAATAAATTTTTTCCTGTCAAATTGACTTATTAAATTGGCCAGAAAAGTACGTTTCATCTTTTTTCCATGGTTTATTAGATAATAAAACATAATTTTTGGAAAAAGGTTAAAATATATTTTTCATTGGGAATTTAAACCATTTTTTAAATTGAAAGTTAAATTTCACCAAACTATTGCTTAAAAAATAAGAAATAAAAAACTCAATACTATGATGAAATATCAACAACAACACATGATCCATATAATTGGAAATCTCTTCATATCTTCTAAGGGTCGAGTTTCTTCGCAACATTGACCGGTGCTTTTTATTCAAGGTTTTCAATTATTTGTAAATGCCTTGGTATATTCTCCTGCCGAATTGGCGCAAGGAATTGAATACTTTAGTGATTCCGTTCCGTTAGTATATTAATATGTAAATTTGGTAAGGTATTTTACAGATTTTATATTAGAAAAAAAGAAATTGCAAAACGGGTAAATTTTGTATTAATAAAACAAAAAAAATTGAAACACATTACGTATATCTTGAGTATCTTGAGAATTCTTTGGAGGATAGCGATTACCAGGTTTCAGCGTACTACAAAACTATGATCATCGGTGGGGAATTCAATTCATTTTCTATTGTTTATCATTAAAAAAAGGTGAGTTTGTTTATAGTAATTTTAGTTAGAAAACCATTGGATTAGATAGGGATTAGTTAAGAGAAGCTTTAATTTTGCTGAAAAGACTGTTTTCTCCTTTATCCAATTTTTCTCCACAAAATTTAAATTTGGGATTTAATAATATCATAGTTGTGTGTATTCCGGTCTCAATCCATTTGTGGATTTTCCAGTCTTTATTTATGAACCAAGGGTTGAAATCCTTAGCTAATGTATGCCCCTTTTTTTGATGAGGATGTTTTTATAATTTCAAAGTTTATATGTATTTATTATTGAGTAAGATATAAATTTCTATATAGAGATTATTTTAAGCTTATTTTTAATATCTAATATTGAATTTTAATATCTAATATTTCATTATTTATATTAATTTTAATTTTGAGTTTTTATTATTTATATTATTGGATTTTTGTAACATATTTTTTCAATCCTCAATATTGATAAATCTCATGCATGTTGTCCATCATTACTTGTGGACCATCTTAAATAAAACCATTTTTTAACATCTTAGACATTAGAGGATAATGCTGGAGAAAAATAGATACAAGTATTTTTGTGAAATTTAGAGGATAATGTTGCAGAAAAATAGATACAAGTATTCTTGTGAAATGGAGATTTCACGAGGTTTATTTGAGGTTTTGAATATAATGATTGTTCATTTTAGTATTTTAAAATATTGAAAAACTAGGTACTTGTAAGATGCATATTTTCTTTTTCTTTTTTTAATTGAATTTTAAAGAGTTGATTTTTTCTTTTCACATTGAATTGAATGTGAAGCTAAATCTAAATTTGAATTCAAATTCGGTAACTATGATTCTATGATGGCTAGTACACATCAACACACCAACACAATATGTAGACCTTGTTTCATCAAATTTTCAGACTAGACCCAATAGTATCATCAATCACCACTGCAATACAACCATCAAATAAAACTGCATCAACCAATCACTGAAACCCATCAACTCTGAAACAAAAACATAATCAATCAATCTAAACAATCTAATCACCGTCACCAGAACACAGCGCTGAGCCCATAATGCTGCATCAATAACTAGAACCAACTGCAACCTCAAAAAGCATATGCCAGAATGTATACACTACTTTAATGAGGACAACCTACGTGTATACGCCACTTTCTGTAACCCAACCTGCGTATACCTCTAAAGATAATAAATCATAAAACTTATGAATCAAAAAATTGTTCTAACCAAATACATTGTGAAGATCAATTGTCATATTATAGAGTTCTAAATAGATAGCAGCAAATATCACCCTTCTTACTCAATCAATCTGTCAGCGAGACTCAATCGCCTTATACAATTAGTTTAACTTCAGATCTAATGAAGACATCATTGACAAACATCAGTAAAACAGTAGCATTGATCAGATAGATCACTCATTTCTGAACAAGAAGCCTTTCCTCTTAATACGCTACTTGGAAGTGTCTAGTGAGTGTGTATACGCGCCTTCATCGAGGCGAATCTACGTATAGATTTGCAAATAATGACTTATAAATTCACAGCTTTTCAAGACTTCAAATATACCCAGATCATAGCATTTAAAGGATAAACGATGTGTTAGCACTCAGATCTAGCCTATCCATTATCAGATCATACAATGATAAGTCATTTTAGGTCTCATCATCCTAATCCAACATTGTATCGAAGGGTGCCTCATATGTTTTAGATCTATATCATAAGCATAGCCCTTACAACAAAAAATATACTTTAGATAGAAGTATTCATGAAAAACCCTTTCAATTGCACATCTAGCCCTTGGATTTTGTCCTCCTTATATACTTAGAGACTTTGTCAATACCATGCACCAAAACAACACTTAGAACCTATGGTATTCTTAAATGGGATTAAGTAACCATTATTGCACTCAATATTGTGGGCCAGTACCATGATATGGACCCTTGGTATTCTTTAACCTTAATTTTTAATCCCATATGCGCTTTTCCTTCCGTGAAACTGCGTGCATACATATACACGTCTTTTATTCTTTGTAGTCACATGTATACATGACTTGGATTAGGTTAAACAACGTATACAACTTAAAACATTCTCTTTCCTCAATTTCTTGATTCTGATTTGTAATCGTTTGTCCCATTGTCCTGTTCTTCTATGCCATTACTCTGTTACCTCTGAATTGATCTGTTACAATGTGAGTTGCCACCATGAATCACTTTGTCATTTCTGAACTGACCTATGAATACATCATATGGTTATCATATATGTGAGTTACCATCAAGGACAACACATGTACCATAATTCCAACAATCTCCCCTTTTGGACTTGATGGCAACCATATTGGTGTTTATCACTTCAAGTTGTAGAAATTGTTAGATATATCAAATAACACCAAAATACTCTCCCCCTTTGAAAGCAAGGGCAAAGGGTGGACCAAGATATTCTCCCCCTTAGTACATGCTGAGGTGCACTATACTTGTAGAAATTCCCACTGTAGATGAACAAATTATGTAATATACTAAAACACAATAAAATATCTACCTCTACAACACTTTGTGGAAGCTTAATCGAATTGAGCAAGATCAAGAGAACACATATAACTGAGAATGAGAAATCAATCACACATAACACAGAAGAAATAACCCAAGGAAATCCTTAGCCTAAAACCCCAACTACGTATTATCATACAAGTGGAAATCTTGTTCAAGTTACAAAAAGAATCACCTCTCAAGCCATCCTGCTCTCTCTGCAATCAAACAATTTAGCTCACAGACTGAATAGACATAATATATTTCCTCCTCAAACCCTCCAAGTCTCCTATTTCCTTGCGCAATTTTTCTTGGGGTCCAGTGAAGCCACATGTGTGAATTGGCCTCATCACACTCACTAAACCTGAAGAAGTAACTGCGCAATCCTCAATGAAAGAATTCCTTCTCCATGCAAGGAATATTCACAATGGAATAATCTAGCAACTGATAGTACATTGCCCCTCCATCTGATCTCAACTCGGTCTCTGTATGAATTGACATGCATGAGTTATTTATGAGAGAATACTCAGTTATCTGAAGTGCAGTAGTTACATGCATGCAAGCGTTAACTAACTGAACTTACATTAATTCAACAAATTGTTTGAATTAATCTAACTGGACTTGACTTAGTTAGCTAAGTCAACTAATTACAACTCAATATTACAACTAATCCTTATCTCTTTAACTGATGCATAAATTCCTCAATTAATGGAGAAATTGTTGCATGTCCCCACATAGACTTCATGTTTGATTTTCCTTAACTAATTAACTCAAGGTGAATTAATTAATTAATTTACAAATAGTTGCTAAGATCAAATTCGAATTTTACTTCACTATTTTAGTTTAGGGACTGACTAAAATAGGAAGGTATCCTGAAATGCTATTTATAGAATGCTATTTTTAACACTTCCATTTTTCCATCCATTGTTTCTAAGATCAACACTGGCTAAACTACTATTTATAGTAGTGCTATTTTTAGCAATTCTATTTTTCGCATTTCTTGTTTCTATTTTCAACACTATCCATGCGAGACTGAGCATATGCAGAGTCTTTTCATCAAATGGCATTAAAAACTGAGACCATAGCTGTATTCAGAAACCATGATTCCAACAATGCATAATATTTTGAAGGCTAAAGCTCCCCTTGAACCTGTGTTACCTGTCGATTATCAACAATTCATTCATCAAGGCATCTTCATTAATCAAATAAACATCAATGAGAAAAGCATATCAACAAACTGCTTCCATCAACATCAGGCTGAAGAGGCATGTTAGAAACTAGTTTTGAGTCTGACCCATTGTTTTTCTATCAGAAAAACACATACGCTACTACTGGCATAGAAACTCACGTATATATGCTTCACTTCTTCATGAAATTCACATATAGAAAACAATCCTCTCATTTTGTACATGTAGACTGAACAAATTGGTTTTAACAATAAGATGAGGGAGAAACAACTCCCAAATTTTGTCTGAGATATTCAAATGCTTCTCTAGGAAGGTTTGTTAGATATATCAACAACCTGATCTTTGGAGGGAACATACTCTAATTTAACCTTTTGTTCAAGCACTTGTTCTCGTAGAAAGTGGTACTTAATGGGTATGTTCTTGGTCTTGGAGTGCATAACAAAATTTTTCGAAATACTAATTGCAATTTTATTATCACATCAGATGGATATGGGTGGAGAACATTTAATTTGAATATCTCGTAATGTGTGCATCATCCAGAGAAGTTATGTGCAACAAGACGTAGGAATCACATATTTTACTTCCGCTGTAGATAAGGAAATCGAACTTTGTTTCTTAATAAACCAAGATACTAATCATGATCCCATATAAAATGTACCCACACTAGTGCGTCTTTAGTGATCAACATTTCCAGCTGAATCCACATTTGTATATGCATGAAGGGTGAGATCTGTATCTTTAGAATACCATAGACCAAAGTCTTGAGTTCCTTGGAGATATTTGAATATTCTCTTTACTGCTTGAAGATGTGATTCCTTCGGATTGGCTTGGAATCTTCCAACAATTCCTACCACATGCATCATATCTCGTCTAGTACCTATTAGATAAAGTAGACTTCTAATCATAGATTTGTACTCTAGTTGATTCATTGTAGGAGAATCATCATTAGAACTAGGACTACATCCTATTACCACTGGAGTACATACTAGTTTGGAATCTTCCATTCCATACTTCTTCAAAATCTTCTTGAGATATTTAGTTTCTTAGAGAAAGATACCATGTTTTATTTGTTGCACTTGTAGGCCAAGAAAATAGGTTAGTTCTCCAAGCAAAGACATTTCAAATTCTTGTTGCATAAGAGAAACAAAGTTTTGACTCATAGATTTTTCATTACTCCCAACGAAGATATAATCAACATAAACAATAATAATTAACAGTTTATCATTCTCAATTATTGTATATAATTTGATATCTGTGGATACTTTTGTGAATCCTTGTTATTGAAGATATTTGTCAATATGATAATAACATGCCCTTGGAGCTTGTTTTAGTCTGTATAAAGCCTTTTTGAGTTTTCATACACTATTTGCATCATTTTCAAGAATGAATCCTTCTAGTTGTTCAACGTATAGTTCTTCTTCTAGATCTCCATTAAGAAATGCATATTTTACATCCATTTGATAAAATTTGAATTTTCAAAAACTTGAAAGAGTAAGAAACATCCTTATGGCTTCAAGTTTAGCTACAGGTGAGAAAGTTTATTCAAATTCTATACCTTCTTATTGTGCATACCCTTTACAAACAAGCCTTGCTTTATTCCTAATTACCTCTCCATTTTCACTCAAATTATTCTTGAATATCTATTTTGTCCCTATAACATTTTTATCATGAGGTCTAGGAACTAATTCCCAAGTATCATTATTTTCAATTTTGTCAAGTTCTTCATCCATGGACTTAACCCAACATTCATATTCGCTAGCTTCATTTAATTTTTGTGGTTATATGGAGGATAATAAGGCTAGATAACTAGAAGATCCTACAAGAGTTCTTCTTGTTTGTACTCCATACCATTTTTCTCCTAGAATTTGAGATTCTTGATCATTCTTTTGAACATACCTGGATCAAGCCTTTTCCCTGTCAGATGTATCTTCTTCTGATGCTTCATTGGTTTCTTCCTCTATATAATCTTGATTATTATCATCTTCTTCATTATTATCATCTTCTTTTATTATCATCTTCTTTTCTGATGTCACCTGTTTCGGATTTCTGCATCCTTAATAGATTACAATATCAATGCATTCAATTTTTTTTTGAAGTCTCTTATTATAAGATTTGTATCCTTTACTTCTAAATCAATAACCAAGAAATATTCCTTTGTCTTACCAAGTTTTTCATTAGTCTGTTTTATGAAACATTTGCTTCTAAAAACTCTGAAGTGTTTCACAATGGGAAGCTTACCATACCAAATTTCATATGGAGTTTTATCACTATTTACACGTACATGAGCTTTGTTGAGAATATTTACTGCAACATGTGTAGCTTCACCTTAGAAGGTGTCAGAAGTTCTTGACTCATCAAGCATAACTCGAGCCATTTGTTGAACTGTTCTATTCATTCTTTCCACCATGCCATTTTGTTGAGGAGTTCTGGCAACAATGAACTATCTCTTTATTCCATGTTGTTCACAAAATTCAAATAATTCATCCGATATGAATTCTCCTCCCCGATTAGATCTGATACATTTGATTTTTAGATCTAATCCATTTTCAACCAAAGCTTTGAAAAACTTAAACTTTTCAAATGCTTCATTTTTATGTTTTAGAAACCCAATCCAACACATTCTAGAAAAATCATCAATGAATAAAATGTAGTATTCTTCTCCATGAGGTGACATTTTCCTTGTTGGTCCACACAGATCAGTATGAATGATTTCAATAGGCTTACTTGTTGATCTTTCTTTGGCATTGAATTGAACTCTGGTTTTCTTACCGAATTGACATGGTTTGTAGATGGTATTTTCTGGGATGATGATATCTGGAAGATCACGAAAAACCTTGAGCCTGCATGATTTTGTTATGACCTAAAAGTCATAACAAATTAAATAAGATATTAAAATATTAAAGTATTATTTAAATAAATAAATTATTAACTATAATGAGTTCATTAACAAATAATTAGTTAAATGAAGAGACATCAGTCCGAAGGGACATGTCTCTCTGATCGGGCATGGCCAGTCAACTCCTATTTAAGGAGCACCACCTCAGTCTTGTAATCATCATTCAATATATATATATATATATATATATATATATATATATATATATAAATGTATGTTACATTCAGAATCATATCCGAAGTCTTATTATCAGTTACAAAAAATTAATTATTGCTACAGTGGTATCAAAGCCAACTTTAAACTGGTGACACCCACAAGTTCTGGTGGCCATCAGGCCCACGGGTTTTGAATAAAATAGCAGTGCATGTGGGCTGTGTGTATTCTGCCTGGAGTGATACATTGGGTGATATGCTGAACCATCAGCGAAAGACTGTGGAGGGTGATACGTTGAACCATTAGTGAAACACTGCGTGAGTCGTGGTGACTCTGCGGTGACCTGCGACTGCTGTCACTAAGGGTCAAACCTCTGCGATAACCTCATGGTAACGCTCTATTGCCGTCACTAAGGGCCAAACCTCTGCGGTAACATCATGGTAACCTTTGTGGTGATATCCACACTAAGCGTCAAAATCGTTCAATCAGAACGTGACTGTTCTTGGTGGGACGTGACTGTCCTCAGATTAATTAAAGAAATTATTAAATACGCCTAAGTTATAACACAAACATATATTTAATTAAATTATATAGAATTAAAACTATATAATTAAAAAAATTACATTTATGTAAGTAACATTAATTAATTAAATAATATCTTTTAATTAATTAATTAAAAAAACAAAATGATGAATGACAACAATGACATTATGAAGACGATCCAAGAGGACATCAATAAGCTATGCAAACACATGGATAACATCGAAACATCAGTTAGTAAGGAGGACCAAATGGCCGATGAGATCTCCTTCTTGAAAAGCTTGATGAACTGGCACCGCGGAGAGATTGACCCACCTTCAGCTACACAAAGCCCCAAGACTCTAGAAGGGGAGACTTCCCTAGAGTAGGGTTTCATGAGGGGTGAGAGGCAAATACCCCAAATTCACTTTGAAGGGAGCCAATATTATACGCATTCTCTCGGAAAGAACCATCTTAAAATCAAAAATGAATTACCAAAGTATGATGGGAAAAAATTTAAAGGCGTTGTCGTATGGGTAAATAAGATGGATGCAATTTTTTTAGCAAACCCGCTGCTCGGTGAACAAGAAAAAATCATCCCTTCATCCACTTACTTAGAAGAAGAAGCGTACGATTGGTTTTTGTGGTGGTCATCTAAATGCATGGGTTTCTCATTCAATTGGAAAAAACTTAACAACGCTCTGTTAAAAAGATGTCATGACGAAGAGGAGGATGATGTCTATGAGAGATTTGTTCACCTGAAGCAAAAATGATCAGTGAGTGAATACACTCACAAGTGGGAAGTGTTTGCAGTAAGGCATAGAGGATTTTCAAATGAGGAGCTGCTAAAAATGTGCCGTTGTGGCTTTAAAGATTATATCCGTGAAGAATTAAAATTGCATAAACCTAAAACTATTGAGGAGGCCAGACATGCAGCCATAATTATCGAGTGACAATATAAAATTCACAGAACACCATATGTCACTAACGACAGGACTAACAGCCAATTAAAAGGAAAGGTGGGTAAAACCGCATCAACAAATACT
Organism: Pinus taeda; assembly: GCA_000404065.3. Lineage (NCBI taxonomy): Eukaryota > Viridiplantae > Streptophyta > Pinopsida > Pinales > Pinaceae > Pinus > Pinus taeda. The sequence continues at coordinate 113,955 of APFE030840996.1, read as the reverse complement.
AGTAAATATGTTCCACCACCTTTACGAAGTGAAGGAAAACAAAAATTTAATGTCGAATTAAAACAAAATGGCAAATGCTAGAAGTGCGGAGAAAAGTATCATCCAGGACACAAGTGCTCAACACACAAATTGTACAACTGTGAAGCTAAGCAAGAAGAGGAATCCTTAGAAGACAGCTCCGACGAAAAATGAAGAAAATGCAAATCTTAGTCTAGAATCACAAGACGAGATGCCACAAATTTCCATAGCAGCCATCACAGGGATAGCTCAACCAAAAATACTAATGCTTAAAGGTTACATCAAGAAGCAGACTTAAACGTTATGGTAGCAGATGGAAAACAAATATATGGAGTTGGCAAGTGCCATAAAGTTAAGTTGAAATTAAGTGACTATGCAATAGAGTCCAGTTTTTATACGGTTCCCCTAGGAGAAGTAGATGTTGTTTTAGGTGTACAATGGTTGAGAACACTAGGCACTTATTCAGCAAATCACATAAAACAATTCATTAAATTCAAATGGGATGGACAGAAATATCAGTTGTTCAAATTTCAAGAACCACCAACACAAGTCATCTCTGCTCAACAAATGAAGAAGCTTATTCGCAAGGGGGCACCAGCATTTGTTGCGCAATTTCAACACTTGGAATTATTATCAATAGAAGGGACTCATCAAACATCAGAGATACGAGAATGTTTTCCAAGATCCAGAGATACGAGAATGTTTTCCAAGATCTACCAATGAAGTTACCCCCAGAAAGGAAAATTGAACACATTATCGAAGTCAAAACCGACTCAAATCCAGTTAATGTCAAGCCGTATCATTATCCCCATCACCACAAGACATAAATAGAGCGCTTAATTCAAGACCTGCTGAAGCATGGAATCATTATGAAGAGTAGAAGTCCATACACTGCACCAGTAGTATTGGTCAGGAAGAAGGACAGATCTTTCTGATTATGTGTAGATTATAAAGGCTTAAATAAAATCATTATTAAGAATAAGTTTCTGATTCCGTTCATTGATGAAATGTTAGATGAATTACACGGTGTAGAATATTTTTCCAAGTTAGATCTAAGATTAGGTTACTACCAAATACGAGTAAGTTTAGAAGACATCAAAAAGATAGCATTTAGAAGTCATGAAGGGCTTTACGAGTTCAAGGTCATGCCATTTGGATTAACAAATACACCAACCACCTTCCAAGCCACCATGAACGAGCTCTTTCATCCTTACCTTAGGAAGTTCGTATTAGTTTTCTTTGATAATATTTTAGTGTACAGTAAGACGTGGAAAGAACATCTCAAACATCTAGAAGAAGTGTTGTTTGTTTTGGAAAAGAACCAGTTTTATGCCAAACTATAAAAATATACATTTGGGCAGAAGGAAGTTGAATACCTCGGTCATATTATATCAAGAGAAGGAGTCCAAGTGGATCCCAACAAAATCAAGGCAATTAGAGAGTGGCCGAAACCAAAAAACATATCTAAGTTAAGGGGATTTTTGGGTTTAACAGGGTATTACAGAAGATTTATAAAAAACTATGCACACCTTATAGCACCCCTCATGAATTTTTTAAAGAAAAATTCTTTTAAATGGGATGATGAAGCAGACAAGTGTTTTGAGAAATTAAAGGAAGTGATGTCAACCACACCAGTACTAGCAACTCCTGATTTCTCCAAACCATTCGTGGTCGAATGTGATGCTTCTGGGTTCTGAATTAGAGCTGTACTAATGCAGAACAACCACCCTATAGCATTTGAGAGCAGGAAACTTAATAAACAAGAAGGTTTAAAATCAACATACCAAAAGGAGATGCTCACCATCATACACGCTTTGATGAAATGGCACCAGTATTTTCTTGGAAGTAAATTCTCAATCCAAACCAACCATAATAGTCTTCAATACTTATTTCAGAAAATACATTATCGAAAGAACAACAAAAGTGGATGGAGAAGTTGTCAGCTTTCGATTTAGAAATATTACACAAGAAGGGAAAGGAGAATGTTGTAGCTGATGCACTCTCACGTAAGGATGATGATCACACAACATGTGCTTCCATGATAGTCGTTCTGGAATGATTGGATGAAATACAAGCTGAATATACCAAGGATAAGGATTGTGACTCCATGATCAACAATATTAGTCAATATACCAACTTTGAGTAGAAAAATGACATCTTATGGTACACGGGGAGAATTTATCTAACACCTGCATCCAAATTTAAGGTAAAAATACTAAAGGAATCTCACAATTCACCAGCAGTTGGACATGTTGGATGCTACAAAAATTACTACAATGTCCTACAATCATTCTATTGGAAGGGTATGAGCAAGGAAATTCAGAAATATGTTTCAGAATGTGATATTTGTCAAAGAAACAAGAGCGAAAATGTTCCAACTCTAGGGTTGCTACAACCACTACACATTCCAAATCAGAAGTGGGAAGAGATTTTGATGGATTTTATTGAAGGTCTACCTACATCTGATGGGAAGGGTAAAATATTTGTAGTAGTTGACAGGCTCACTAAATATGCCCACTTTATGGCTATTAAAAATACTGACACAACCAAACAAATCGTTGATGTGTTTTGTAAAAACATTTACAAACGACATGGGTTCCCTAAGGTCATAGTGAGCGATAGAGATGTAAGGTTTAAAGGGAAATTTTGGAAGGATTTCTGCCATTAAGAAGGAATATCACTTAATATGAGTTCAGCCTATCACCCCCAAACTGATGGGCAAACCGAAATCGTTAATAAATTCTTGGAAACATATCTTCATTGTTTCGTTACAGATAAACAAAACAGATGGACACAGTGGCTACACCTGGCTGAATGGTGGTATAATATCGTATACCATACGTCAGCCAAGATGACACCCTTCCAAGCCTTATATGGTTATGAACCACCCAAGTGGAAAGCATTTGCACTCCTTGATTCTAGGGTACCAGCTGTTAAAGACCACTTAAGAGAAATTCAAAGAATCATCAACTTACTAAAAGGAAATCTAACCATGGTCCATAATAGAATGAAACAACAAGCCGCCCAACAACATTTTGAAAGAGAGTTTGAGGAGGGAGATCGGGTCTTTGTTAGACTCCAACCTTATAAGAAACTATCACTAAAACAATAAGGGAAGAATAGATTGTCACCTAAATATTATGGACCATACCAAATAATTAAAAAGATAAGTAGTGTAGCTTATGGGTTAAAGTTATTAGATAATTGTTGAATCCATAATACCTTCCACATATCAAGTCTAAAAAAAGTATTAGGGAAAAATCAAACAGCACTATAGAAATCGCAGAGACCGATGAAGAAGGAAGAATAATCCTTGAGCCCGAGGGTATACTTGCTACCCGAGAAAAAGTTTTACGATCTAAGACAATAAAGGAATACCTCATCAAGTGGAAGAGGTTACCAGAGGAAGATTCGTCTTGGGAATCAAAACGTTTCATGCGTCAACACCCAAGCCTACCTATGCTTTGAGGGCAAAGCATCTTAAGGGGAAGGAAATGTTATGAACTAAAAGTCATAACAAATTAAATAAGATATTAAAATATTAAAGTATTATTTAAATAAATAAATTATTAATTATAATCAATTAATTAACAAATAACTTAGTTAAATGAAGAGGCATTAGTCCCAAGGGACATTTCTCTCTGATTAGGCATGGCCAGTCAACTCCTATTTAAGGAGCACCGCCTCAGCCTTGTAATCATCATTCAATTTTATCAATTATATATATATATATATATATTATATATATATATATATATATATATATATATATATATATATATATATTATATATTATATTATATATATATATATATATATATTACATTCATAATCGTATCTGAAGTCTTATTATCAGTTACAACAAATTAATTATTGCTACGGATTTTCATATTTGAGAAAAGCATAGATGCCCCAATCTTCTATTCCATAATCAGTTCTCTTTTGTTTTTCTTAGATAACATTGTTCTTGACCTCCTTCTAGTATATATAGATTTCTTGGATTTCTTGTACCTTTGATTATGGTCTTTCCTGTGTCAAGTTCACGAACCACACATTATTTTGATTGAAACACAACTTCATTTCCTTGATCACACATTTGACTAACACTAAATAAGTGATGCTTTAATCCATCAACATACATAAAATTTCTAGTTTTAACCTCTTCTATTAGATAAACAAAACCTTTACCCTTAATGACAACTAGTGTGTCATTTCCAAAAGAGACATTCTTTTCCTTTTCTAAAGCATTGTAAGAAATGAGTTTGGTTTTATCACCTGTAACGTGTTTTGAGAATCCACTATCAATGTACCATTGATTTTATTGTCCTTCTGCAAACAGAGCTATGACACATCTTTCTGACTTTAGTTCCTTCTTTTTCCATACCTTGGAGTTTGATGATGTTTTCTCCTTTTAATATGTTGGCCGAAATTTTCTCCTACATTCAGATTCTTCATGACCAAAGTTATTGCAAAATGAATGTTCAATTTCATCTTCAAGAGGTGAAAAGTTATTATAAGAGCTCTTCTTGATTCTTGTCACACTCCTTTATTTTTTTTCTTCTCTAGTCATGATATTTTTTTAAGAAACACATTGAGAAGCCTTATGACCAAAGTTCTGGCATGAGAAGTAGTGTCCATTAAAGCATAAGTTTTTGTGATCATAAAATCTTTTAGTATTGTTCACCTTTTGGTTGGTGCTTCTATTAATGTTTACCCTTGGATTAAAATGAGTATGATTTACCTGGGGAGTACCTTAGGCTTTTTCTAAGGATTGAAGCATTGTTGATTGGATTTTGCTGCATTAAGATAGATTCTGGTGATGGCTGAAGGCTTTTCTGGTTGGGATGTTTCTGTAGTGTATCCAAGACCAGTCTTAATAAGAGGAGAATGATGAACCTTGATGATTTCAACTAAGGTTTTTGATCCTTTAGCAAATCTAATATTCATAGATTTCTTCTTCTCAAGTTCCTTTCTTAGACTCACTACTTTACACTCTAGTTTTTCATTGTGGTTTTCCCTTTATGTGAGTTGATGTGTCAAACTGTTTATGACTATATTCTTTTCTTCCAGGGAGATTTTGATTTGAGTGATTTCTTCAAGAAAATATTCTTCTTTTAAGGCATCCATAAACTTATCATTTTCATAAGCCATGAGTAGTTTAATATCTTGATCAGATTCACCATCATCACTTTTAGACAGACCATCACTATCCTCAGGAGTATAATAATTTCTTCTATTAACAACCTGTTTCCTATTACCTTTTTTAGGATCCTTTCCTTTGTCATGGTTATATTTATGAGGACATTTAACATCATAATGACCAACTCTACGAAAAAATTTGAAGGGAAGCTTACCTGCGAATCTTCCAGAACCCAGTTGGAGTTTCTTCACAAAGTTTACCTCATCTTCTTCTGATATATATCCTAATTCCTTGAGATATTCCTTTTCTTTTCCCTTTGTAGAGGCCTTGAAAGCAACTTCTCTGATTTCTAATGGACCTCCTTTCCTCATTTCAAAGGCAATTAGAATTCCATTAAGTTGAACAACAGTAACAGATTGTAGATCTTGCCTCTGTTGAATGGCATATACTTTTGACTCAAATTTAGAAGATAGAGATCTTAAACTTTTCTCTACTATAATAGCCTCCTTTATTTCTTCATCGATATTCTTCATACGATTTACAATCTCACCTACTCGTAAGAAGTAACTAACAATACTTTCATCACTATGCATATTAATAGTTTCATATTGAATTCTAAGAGTTTGGAATTTAGCATGTTTTACTTAGGAGTCTCCTTCATAGCTTTGAATGATTTTGTCCCATATTTCTTCGGTTGTGTTGATCTTCATGACTTTGATGAATTCTGATTCTGATAGACTTCCTAATAATGCATTGACGACTTTGGCATTGGTTTCATATAGCTTATTTTCTACAGGATATGTGGGGATTGTTGCTGGATATTGGTATCCTCCTTCCACAATTGTCGAAACATTAGCTCCAAGTGACTGAAGATAGGCTTTGGTTCTTATCTTCCAATATGCTAAGTTATTTACATTGAAGATTGATGGTCTAATAGATGTCATTCCTTTTTGACTGCTCATCTTGAGAGATCTTCTTTCAAGTGATCAAGCTTCTTTAGAAGGCCCTACTCTGATACCAATTGTTAGGAAAAATACTAAGAGGATGGGGGGGGGGGGGGGTGTGAATCAATGTTTAAACTTTCACAATAATAATTTTCTTTTTCAAACTATATACGCGATTTTATAGAAACCAAACATCGTATGTCCGTGACTATAATCAATAGAACCAGCGTATAGATAATAAACTTGTAAAACAACTAATTCATTGTTTGTTGAACTTAAATCAGAGTGTGATGCATTTACTAAGTAGTAATCAGATGCAATAAGAACATAATAAAGCAACACACATAAGTAGGAGACATGAACACTGATATTTTTTAGGTGGAAACCCAATGTATGAAAAAACCATTGTTTTTGTCGTCTCATTATTCAATCTTCTTATTAAAAAAGTGTTTACAAGTTTTATGCTGGTGCAGATTATTTCCAGTAGGGAGGCATCTACTTGCTGAAGGCTACAACCTTCACTCATTTTCTAGCTTCTACTAGAAGGGAGCTCCAAGCCTCTAGCTCTTGTACTTGATGATATGATTACTAGTACGTAGGTGCTGGCCTACAGAAGGCTACCACCTTCACTCTTTCTCGAAGGACCATGTTTCATAAATTTTCAGACTGGATACTCTTGATACACATCAACACAATATGTAGGCCATGTTTCATCAAATTTTTAGACTGGACCCATCAGTAACATCAATCACCACTGGAATGCAACCATCAAATACAACTGCATCAACCAATCACTGAAACCCATCAACTCTGAAGCAAAAACATAATCAATCAATCTGAAGAGTCAGATCACTGTCACCATAACACATAGATTGTTGGAAATAATACTAATAGGAAGGGGGGGGGGTGAATCAGTATTAGCAAGTAAATAATATTTCATTTCCATAATCATATTCATATACGCTACTTCAGTTAATGAAACTTGCATGTATACGCAACTGTATTTAAGGCAACTAGTGTATATCCTACAAACTTGAGATTCAATTAATTCATCATATGTTGATCTTTAATCTGTGCATCAGAACCATATAAACAATAACTAGGTGTAGTAAAAATAGAACAGACAATCACACAAATGAACACAAGATATAAGGTGGAAACCCAATGTGGGTGGAAACCACCTGCTGCAATCATCTCTTTCTTCATTTTAATAAGAAACTTCTTTTTACAATTTTTGTACTGGTGCAGTCTTATACCAGTATGTAGGCTTCTACCTACAGAAGGCTACAACCTTCTCTCATTCTCTAGCTTCTCCTGGAAGGGAGCTACAACCCCCTAGCTCTTGTACTAACTGATATGTTTACTAGTACGTAGGTTCCAGCTTACAGAAGGCTACAACCTTCTCTTTTCTTCCAGGAACCACGTTTCATAAATTTTCAGACTGGATCCATAAATAAAATCAATCAAACATGCATCAACCAATCTCCTTTGCACCAACCAAAACTGAATCAATCAATCACTTTTAAGAATGTTGTAACTAGAATACAATAGCAATAACCAGAACCCAAAATAGAACCCAAAACACTGCAATAGCAAACAGAAGTAGCTAAAGCATATTTTATGAGGTATACGCTACTTTAATGTGTCGAACCTGTGTGCATACGTAATTTTCTCAAGGTGAACCTGTGTATAGATCTACAAATCAAATTTAAGATGTATACGCTATTTTGATATGCTAAACCAATGTGTATATGCGCCTTTTCTAAAATGAACCCGCATACAAATCTGTAAATGATGATTTAAACTTTTCGAAAATTCTAGACATCAGTTATACCAAGATCATCATATTTATAGATTACAACATGTGCCAGTCATTCAGATAAGATACTTCACTTCAAGCCTTAAGATCTTCGCCCATCATTAGATCTTATCCTTCATCAAGCGCTAAGGTTCATCCTTGATTTAGATCAAGCTATGCACCATAGCCCAATAACATGTATTCTGAATCTTGCTTTTCATCAGATATTCAATATTTGAGTGACTTTGCCTAATGATCTTCTCCTCCTTTTACAGTCTTTAGGCCTTACTCAATACCATGGACCAAAACCACTTAGAACCAATACCTTGGACCAAATACCTGGGGTCAACACTTCAGAAAAGATACCTTGGACCAACACCATGGATCAAAATACCATGGACCAGATACCACGGACTAAAACTAAGTTTTCCAATATGTACGCACCTTTCCTTCCATGAAAGTGTGTGTGTACTTTATACGCTCCTTTTGGTCTATGAACCCATGTGTACACACGGCTGGATCAATAGGGAACTTGCGTATACCTCTCTTTCTTCATTCTGCGAGTCTGAACTATGATATGTCATCTGAGTGAGTCGCCATCAAGGACAACATCTGTAGTGCCAAATCTATGTCATAATGTCAACAATCTCCTCCTTTGGACTTGATGACAACCCCAAGTCACTCTCCCCCTTTTTCATCAAGGGAAAAGGGTTATTATCTGCCTAAGTACGTGCTAAATTATCTGATATGCTGAAGTGTGCTGATTAAGCTCCATGCTTGAGTCCATGCTCCCCCTGAATATAAGTAAGGTCTGCAAAAATATGTTCTAAAAGAAGAACATGACTCTATACATACATCATAAATGACCTTCCTATCACCAATGACTCATACATACATCCATCTCCCATCCAAGTGGGGATATACCAAGTTTGACTCATCCACCCAACCAAGTGGGGATATACCAAGTTTGACTCATCCACCCAACCAAGTGGGGATATACCAACTGTTTATACATGTCAAAAGAAGAACATTACATCATCCATCCCATGCATAGTGGGGAAACAAAATAGGTCGTTTCATGACCTTCACATTAAGAGATAGACATGACATAGAGACCAAATATCTAAAACAAGACCATGATAGTCATCAGCAACTATCATCAGCAGCATTTGCCAATCATCATCCAGACCCAACCATGATCTCCCACTAAACCTGTTTCATTTGAATAAAAAACAACTATGAATTTGTACCAAGATCTTCTAAAATAATGCCAACAATGCATTATTGGAAGTAAATGCTCCCCCTGAACCTGTGCCAGATGATCACTATCAGACTCCTTTTAGCCTGAGTCTGGCCCATTGCTTTTCTTCAACCCAACATATACGCGACCGTATTCACAAAAACTGATGTATGTACGTGGATACGCTTCATGAAACTCGCGTATAACCACTTTTCTCTGAAAAAACTAAGTTTTAACAACAATATGATGCATCAACTACTCCCAGCTTCTGTCTGAGATATCCAAATGTCTCTCTAGGTAGTGGTTTAGTGAATATATCAGCACCATATTCTTTGGAGGGAACATACTCCAATTTGACCTTTTGTTCAAGCACTTGTTCACATAGAAAATGATATTTGATGGGTATGTGCATGGTCTTGGAATGCATGACTGGATTCTTTGAAATACTGATGGCACTTGTATTATCACATAGAATGGAGATGGGTGGAGTACATGTGATCTAAATGTCTTGCAATGTTTGCATCATCCAAAGGTGTTGCGTGCAACAAGATGCAACAACCACATATTCTACTTTAGCTGTAGATGATGCAATTGAACTTTGTTTCTTGATGAACCAAGACACTAATTTGGAACCCATATAGAATGCACCACCACTAGTGCTTTTTCTGTCATCAATGCTTCCTGCCCAATCTGCATCTTTATATGCATGAAGTGTAAGATCTGTAACTCTAGGATACCATAAACCAAAATTCTTTATTCCTTGAAGATATTTGAAAATCCTTTTGACTGCCTAAAGGTGTGATTCCTTTGGATTTGCTTGGAATCTACCAACTATCCCCACTACATGCATGATGTCTGGTTGGGTACCTGTTAGATAAAGTAGATTGCCAATCATGGATCTGTAGGTTGGTTGATGTACTGCTACTGATTCATCATTTGAGTTGAGATTGCATCCTGATACCATAGGGGTACATACTGGTTTAGAATATTCCATGCCGTATTTTGTCAAGATCTGCTTGAGATACTTAGTTTGTGACAAAAAAATACCATCTTTATTTTGTTGAACTTGTAGACCCAGAAAATATGTAAGCTCACCAAGTAGGGACATTTCAAATTCTTGCTACATTAGCGAAGCAAAATTCCAACTCATGGCTTCTTCATTGCTACCAAAAATGATATCTTCAACATACACAATAAGTATTAGCAATTCACTATTGTCAATCTTTGTATATAGATTTCTATCAGCTGATCCTTTTGAAAAACCTTGTTGATGGAGGTATTTGTCAAGATGGTAATACCAAGCCCTTGGATCTTGTTTTAGACCATAAAGAGCCTTTCTGAGTTTGCATACAAGTTTTGCATCATTTCCAAGGATGAATCCATCTAGTTTCTCAATATATACTTCTTCTTCTAAGCCTCCATTAAGAAAGACAAATTTTCAATCCATTTGGTATACTTTGAATTTCTAAAAACTAGAAAGAGAAAGGAACATTTTTATGGCTTCAAGTCTAGCAATAGGTGCAAAATTTTCTTCAAAATCTATACCTTCTTGTTGAGCATACCCTTTACAAACAAGTTTGGCTTTGTTTCTAATAACTTCTCAATTTTCGTTCAGCTTGTTTTTGAATATCCATTTGGTTCCTATGATATTCTTATCATGAGGTCTAAGAACTAATTCCAAAGTATTATTATTTTCAATTTGCTCAAGTTCTTCATTCATGGCCTTGACCCAACATTCATCTTTGCATGCTTCATTTACATTTCTAGGTTCGATGGAGGAAAGAAATGCTAGATCGCTTGAAGCTTCTATAATAGTTATTCTTCTTTGCACACCTGCCTCTTTCTGTCCCAAAATTTTAGTCTCTGGATGATTTTTTTGAACATACCTGGATGGAGTCTTTTCTTCTGCCTTTATCTGTTCTCCTGGTGCTTCATTGGTTTCTTCTTCAGAATTAGTCTGATTTGATATGGAAGGATAATCCTCATCTTCTCCATAATCTTCAGTTTTTACCTGTTTTGGATTTTTGCTTGCTTCATCAACCACAACATCAATACTTTCAATAATTTTCCCAAGTCTTTTATTATAACACTAATATCCTTTACTTCAGGAAGAGTAACCAAGGAGAATGTCTTCATCTTCTTTGGGTTCAAACTTGCCAAGTTTTTCATCAGTCCTTTTCATGTAACATTTTCTTCCAAAAACTTTGAAGTATTTTACAGTAGGAGTCTTACCATACCAAAGCTCATGTGGAGTTTGAGTGTTTTTTACCCTAACATTTGCTTGGTTGAGAATAGTGATGGCAGCGAATGCAGCTTCACCCGAGAAGGTTTCAGGAGTTTCAGACCCATCTAGCATAGCACGAGCCATTTGTTGAATAGTTCTATTCATCCTTTCTACCACTGCATTTTGTTGAGGAGTCCTTGTAGTGGAGAATTGCCTTTTTATTCCATGTTCTTCACAAAAGTCAAAGAATTCATCCGAGGTAAATTCCCCTCCTGGATCAGATCGGAGGCATTTGATTTGGTGATCTAATTCATTTTCAACCAAAGGTTTGAAGGCTTTGAATTTTTCAAATGCTTCATCTTTATTGTTTGGAAGTCCTATCCAACACCTTTTGGAAAAATCATCAATGAACAATATAAAGTATTCCTCTCCACAAGGTGACTTTTTCCTTGATGGTCCTCATAAATTAGTATGAACAAGTTCAAGAGGCTTACTAGCTGAGCCTTCCTTTTTAGGGAAGTGTGCTTTGGTTTGCTTACCAAAATGACATGATTTACATATTGTATTTTCTAGGATGTTGATATCAGGAAGATCACGAACAACCTGGAATCTGCATGCTTTTCTTGTTTGAGAGAAGCTTAGATGCCCCAATCTTCTATGCCATAGCCAGTGTTCATCATTTTTGCTTAGATAGCACTGTTTTTGTCCTCCCTTTAGTATGCATAAGTTGTTTGGAGTTCTTATACCTTTGATTACAGTTTCTCCTGTGTCAAGCTCATGATTAACACATCCATTTGATCGAAATACTACTTCATTTCTTTGATCACGCATTTGACTAACACTCAATAGGTTATGCTTTAGACCATTAACATACATAAAATTCCCAACTTTAACTTTTTCTTTTAATATAATAGAACCTTTACCTTTTATGATAGTAGGAGTGTCATTTCCAAATGAGACCTTATTTTCCTTTTCTAAGGTATCATATGACTGAAGTTTTTCTTTATCACCTGTCATGTGTTTCAAGCATCCACTGTCAATGTACCACTGATTTTCTTATGCCTTTGCATAAAAGGCTATACACATCTTTATGTTTGCGGCTATTTCTTTCTCCATATTTTTGGATTTAATGAATTTTGCTCCTTCTGAGAATTTTGTCGAAATTTACTCCTGCAATTAGTTTCTTCATGATCAAAGTTGTTGCAGATAGAGCATTCAATTTCATTTTCAAGAAGAGAAGAGTTATTGTAGGTTTGTTTCATGATCCCCATCACATTCCTTTGATTTCATGCTTCTCTAGTCATGATGTTCTTGTAAGCAACACATTGAGCAACTTTGTGTCCAAAGTTATGACATGAAAAACATTGGCCATTGAAGAAGTTCCTACAATTATCGAATCTACTGACCTGGTGATTATAGTTGCTATTCATTCTTGAAACAGATTGAGTATGATTTACCTGAGGTTGGTTGTAGCTTCTGTTTATCCTTGAAGAAAATTGAGCCTAATTTACCTAGTGATCTACTTTATGCCTTTGTTGTCAATTGTCAAACTGTTCACTGCTCTTTGTTGCATCAAGATAGCTTTTAGTGGAGGTTGATGACTTCTCTGCTTGGGATGCTTCTTCAGTATATCCAAGACCTGTCATAATCAGAGGAGAAATCTATGCTTTGATAATTTCATTTAGGGTTTCTAATATTGAGAGTTTTTTTTTTCTCAATATCCTTTCTTAGACCCACAATTTCATATTCTAGTTTTTCATTGTGTTTTTCTCTTTCAGCAAGTTGGAATGTGAGAGTATCTATAATCATATTCTTTTCTTCTAAACAAATTTTGGGTTTAGATATTTCTTCATAAAGGTCATCTTCATCTAAAGCATCCAAGAAATCATCATCTTCAAAAGCCATTAGAAGTCTATAGTCATTACTATTTTCATCTTCATCACTAATTGATAAACCATCGCTATCTTCATGAATACAGTAGCTCTTCTTACTTACACTTTGTTTTCTATTCCATTTTGTTGATTCCTTACCTTTATCAAGCTTATCTTTATGAGGATATTTGGCAACATAATGACCGACTCTTCCACAAGAAAAACATTTCAAAGGTAGTTTACCTCTGAATCTTCTGGAACCCCATTGAAGGTTCTTGACAAAGTTTTCTTCTTCCTCTCCTTCTGAAACATGTCCTGATTCATTGAGTTCTTCTCTTCCTAAATATTTGAACGTGGCTTCTATGATATCTAATGGACCTCCTTTTCTCATTTCAAAAGCCGTTAAGATTCTGTGCAGCTGTGTCATAGTAATAGTCTGAAGATCCTGCTTTTCTTCTATGGCAAATAATTTTGATTCAAACTTAGTAGACAAGGATCTTAAAACCTTTTCAACTAAAGTAACTTCTTTTATCTCTTCACCAAATTTCTTCATGCAATTAAAAATCTCATCTATACATAAGAGGTAACTAGCTATACTTTCATCATTGTGCATTTTGAGAGTTTCATATTGAATTCTGAGAGTTTGCAGTTTTGCACGATTTACCTGATTGTCTCCTTCATAACTTAGAATGATCTTGTCCAATATTTCTTTGGCAGTTTTGAGCTGCATAACTTTGACAGCTTCTGATTGTGACAGACTCCCCAATATGTAGAATTTTCTCTACAAATCAGCTAGCTCACTGATATCATGTAGAAATTTCACTTGCAGATCAAATTGATATATGTAATGTACTAAACTATAATACTAGATCTACATCTACCATAAATTTTGCAAAATTTTAATTGAACATGATCAACATCAAGCATGAACACATATAACTGATAAGAAGGAACCAATCACACATAACACAGAAGAATTTATCCGGGAAAAGCACCAGCCTAAAACCCCATCTCTGTATTATTAATCAAGTGGAAATCCTCAATGACATACAAAAAGAATAAGCTCAAAAGCTATCATGCTCCCTCTGTACTCTGATGTAGCTCATGGACTATCTAGGCATGTATATATAAGCTCCACAAGTCCTCCAAACCCTTATTTCCTTGTGCAGTTTTGATTGGGGTCCAATTACAAAAAACATGTAAATTGGCTTGATCATACCTACTATCACCTCAGGTCCAACTATGCAGTCATAGAAGGAAGAAGCTTCCTTCCCCATGCAAGGAATACTTGCTAGAAATATCCTAGCATCTGATACCACATTGTCCCACATCTAATCTCAATTGGGTCTTTGACAGAATTGACATGCATCAGTTATCCATGACTGAATACACAATTATCTGAAAATAATAGTTGTCACATGCATGCAAGCATCAACAAACTATATCTCATTAATTTAAGAACTTGTTAAATTAATCTAACTGAACTTGACTAAGTTAAAATAAGTCAACTGATCCTCTTAATATAGAACTCATCCTTAATTCCTCAATCAGTGGAGAAAATCAAGGACACATTCCCCAATTAGAGGAGAAATAATTGCATGTTCTCACAAAGACTTCGTGTTTGCTTTTCCTTAAGTAATTAATTCATGGAGAATTAATTAATTAATATTCCAAACTACTGGTAAGACTAAATTTGAATTTACTTCCTATAGATAGACTAGGGACTACTATATATAGGAAGGGACCCAGAAATGCTATTTTTAGAAGATGTTATTTTTAGCAGTTTCACCTCTCACCCAAGGTGGCTAAAATGCTCATTGGTCGAACTGCTATTTTTAGAACTTCCTAAATTTAGCATTTCTTGTTGAACACTTTTCAACAGTCCCTCTCAACAAGAAAGGCTTCCTCTCGAACTTGATCTTGTAACTCTAAAATGTTCTGCATGCAACATATCTACCAAGTGCAGTTGCTTCAGCAACACTCGGAACAAAAAAACTCCTAACTGACCACTATGTTGGGCTAGAAACGTACATTGATGTTGAAGCGCTAGCTGTTGCTGACAAGTGCTCCCTCTCTGACCTCTGCGCTACTGCAACATCTCCATGCATCTCGCACCATTTCACCCTTCTTTGTGCTACCTTGCACTGTGCAACACACTTGTGCCTCTCGCATTGCTACAACCTGCATACTCTGCGCTGTCCTGGGATTCCCTGCACTGTAGCTCTCTATGCTGCTCCATCCGCATTTATCTCTACCCAATCAGTCAATTCCCGCAACTACACATCAGGGCTCCTATAGCAAGGTCTCATCCAAGAGGTTGGGTACCTCAAGGATCCTGCCCCTCCTCCTTGGGACGATCACTCTATATCGCCCCACCTTCTACCTGGAGGTATGGCTGCATGTGATCCCTCTACCCACCTGGCTCGAATTTCCCCCTACTAGAGGTCTCTGCATGAGTATATTCCTCTACTCGATCTCCACTCAACTTCCCCTATTGTGGCTACTCCACAACCTCATGAAGCTACTGCACTAATTGTGGCTCCTCCACAATCGTCTGAGACTTCTTCTCGCACTGCATGTTGAGAGGTAACATACCCTCCCTCTCAACCACCAAGTCTCCATCATTTTCCTTGCTACTCAAGGCTTTTTATGCATCTTGAACCTCAAGAGCATACAGGTTCTTGACCTATGAACCAATCTACTTCACCTGTCTAGTGATGATGTGTCTAAGGAAAACCTTTCCCTTACTGAAGACTACATCATAGCCTCTGTCTTCCAGCATCGCGATCAACGCCAAGTTTCTCTTCAATCCTGATACATACTTGACATCAGTCAAGGTAAGGTGAGCTCCATGATCCCTATGAAAAATAACCGTGCCTACACCTGAGATACTATACTTCTCATCATTACCCATCACTATGAGTATCTGGAGATCTTTCTCCTCCAAAGTACTGAACAAACTCGTAATGTCGGTCATGTGGAAAGAAGCTCCACTATCAAGAAACCAACCACTTCCCACCATGGATGCAACCATGCATGCGAAGAGTGTGAAATCCAACTCAAACTATGAAGCAAGTGCTTCACCTTCAGATTCTTCCCCGGATCCCTTCTTGGATTTCCTCTATGGACAATTTGTAGCATAATGGCCCACCTCATGACAACAAAAGCATCGCACTTTCGATTTGTCAACCTTCTTCCCACCATTGGAAGAACTGGATTCGGAAAGAGAAACCTTCTCCTTCCCCTTCTTTGCCTTACTCACTAAGGCACAGTTCTCCTCATCCACCCTGGATGAAGAACCGTCTCTGGTGCTCCGTCTAATCTCCTCCTACATCAAATCTGACCATAGTCGTTCCCAATCTGGCAGTTTCTCCCTTCCATTAACCGATTCCTAGTAACTATGCCAGCTCTTAGGAAGGCCAAGGAGTGCTAGAATCACCATATCATCATCAGCTATCACGAACCCTACACTGCAATCTCATCCCTGCATGTGATGAGCTTGGTCAGATACATAGAAATCGTCTCATCCTTTTCACACTTAATATTTCGAAGTTTGTCCTTTAGTGCCAGCTTCCTCTTATCACTGCTATTCTAATATAAATCTTTCAATGTTTTCCACATTGCAAATGGATTCTCCTTCCCATGGAGGCTCGAGACAATGTGATCTCGCACTCCCTCCAAGAGAATTCTCCTAGCTCTAGCCATACACTTCTTCCATTCCGCCAGTTGAGTAGCATTAGTAGGCTTAGAGACTTCTTGATCAATGAATTCCTTAAGGCCGCTATCTTCCAATACTGCATCCATGTGATCCCTCCAAGCTATATAGTTTGAGTTGCCATCAAGGGCGTACTCAAGCCTCAAACCATAGAATGCCATTGGTGAAATAGATGTGATAAGAACTTGAGATCTATATCCCGAATAACAAACTTCGAATTCCTTCTTGTATATGGTTCTTCCTTGATCACTTGTGCTCTAATAGAATGTAGTATTTTCTCTTAAAATCAGCTAGCTCACTAATATCATGTAGGAATTTCACCTGCAGATCAAACTGATATATGTAATGTACTAAAGCATAATACTAGATCTACATCTACCATAAACTTTGCGGAAGCTAATCAATCCATGGGCAACATCAAGCATGAACACATATAACTGATAAGAAGGAATCAATCACACATAACACAGAATATATCACTGGGGAAAGCACTAGCATAAAACCCCAACACTGTATTATCAATCAAGTGAAGATCCTCAACAACATACATAAAGAATCAGCTCAATAGCTATCTTGCTCTCTCTTTAATCAGAAGATGAAAATCATGGACTACCTAGGCCTCAATATGTAGGCTGTAAATTGGCCTAATCATACCTGCTGTCACCTCAGGTCCAACTATGTAGTCATAGAAGAAAATAGATTCCTTCCTCATGCAAGGAATACTTACTAGAAATATCCTAACATCTGATAGTACATTGTCCCTCATCTGATCTCAACTGGGTCTTTGTCTGAACTGCCATGCATCAGTTATTTATGAGAGAATACTCAGTTATCTATGTCACATGCATGCAAGCATTAACAAACTATATCTCATTAATTTAACAACTTGTTAAATTAATCTAATTGGACTTAACTAAGTTAAACTAAGTCAGTTGATCCTCTCAATATAGGACTGAACCTTATCTCCTTTAATCAAGGGATAAATTCCTAAATCAAGAGAGAAAATAACTACATGATCTCACAAAGACTTCAAGTTTAATTTTCCATAACTAATTAACTCATGGAGATTAATTAATTAATATTTTAAACTATTGGTAAAACCAAATTCGTTTTTACTTCCTATAGTTAGACCAGGGACTACTAAAAATAGGAAGGGACCCAGAAATGCTATTTTTAGAAGTTTCTATTTTTAGCAGTTTCACCTCTCACCCAAGGTGGCCAAAATGTTCATTGGCCAAACTACTATTTTTACAAATGTTATTTTTAGCAGATCTATTTTTAGCACTTTCTAAATTTAACATTTCTTGTTGCACATTTTTCAACACCTTCATCTCCTTATAACTCTAGGCGAAGGCATCTAAGTGCTTTCTCAGCAGGCTACACAGTTCCTTCTCCTGGGAAGTGGATAGGGACGGATTGATTTTCAAGGTTCTTTTTGGACCAAACTCTATATTCTTAATACAGAGAGAAGTGGAGTTGGCCACACAGAGATCAGTTGAGGGGTTATTTTGGGTTTCTCTTACTATGTCCTCTAAGGGCGATACATTGGGAGGTGGATTCTGAATCAGATTTTCAATTATATCATCCTCATCTTGTTGTTCCCCCCCATGGCAATTCCTAATGTACAAAGCGGTGCAGAATAAACTTCATCCTCATTTTCCTCCTCCAACCAGAGGGGTAGATCATGTTCTAACAAGGGTTGGGCAGGAGGATATAGGATTAACTGCTTGGACATATGCCCATTCTTTATGGTCATGTTCCCACCTCGACAGTTGATGTAGGCATAAACAGTAGCCAACCATGGTCTTCCCAAAATGAGAGGAAACCCACTGAGCTTTGCCTTTGGCTGGAGAACTAAGAAATCAGCAGGGTACTCTCAAGAATCAATGGAGACCATCACATCTTCCACAATCCCCTCAGGGGTCATGGTGGAGCGGTCTGCTAACTGCAGCATGATTGTGGTCTTCCTCAAGTAACCCTAGAGGTTGAGTTTGAGCACTGTGTCCTTTGTCATCACATTAATGGCAGCTCCCAAATCAATCAAAGTGTGTGGGATCATGGTGCCATTGATGTAGACATCAACTACTGGGCTTCCAGGGTCTAGATATTTTGGACAGATTACCTGCCCCAACATTAGGTCGAATAGTTGCCCTATGACATTGATGGTTGGGGCATCTCTCTTGCACCTTCCTGGATGCCTGAAGCACTTCTCTTTGATCAACCTGTTGCAGATAGGCACATCTTTTATGGCTTGGAGAGGTGGTATCTTCACACATAAATGTTTTAATTCCCCCAAGAGTTCAATTTCTTCTGGGGTAGGTTGAACTTTCACGGATAGTCTTTCAGGAAAGGGTGGAACTGCTTTCGGTTCACTTCCCTCTTTATCTTCCTCAACCTCCCTGGGTAGAGGCTGACTGTCTAGGAGAACTTTCTAAGATCGTAAGTTAATTTCTTGAATCTCCACAACATATGTTGGGCATGATGGTTCCCCACTATACACTTGCTAAGCATGTCTGTTGTTCAGGTTCGAGTTCGGCTGGGTAGGCATTTGGGGTTTCTTTGGAGGATCAAGAGGTAACGGTTGTGGTTGGACAGGTGGTGGAGGAAAAAGAGCAGGAAGAGAGTTGTATTAGGACCTCCACCCCTGATGAGGTGCATTCCGCTTAGGTGGTGGCTGAGCATAGGATTGAAATGAATGGTTGGCTGGTTGGTTGTGATATTGAGACGTGAAGGACCAAGGAGGAGGCATGGACCATAAAGGATGAGCAGGGGGACCCCAAGAAGGTATGGAAGCAATTGGGTTGGGGTTGCAGTATGCCTGGGATGTCCCTTGCATCTCCTACTGGTATGGTCTAGGTCCATGCAGCCTTCTTTGGTTTATGTAATAGAGTTGTTCAGTGACTCCCTCAGCCCCTTGATATACAGCTTTAAGTCCGAGCAAGGAAGGGCACTTATCTGTAGAATGATTTTCTTCACAAACTGAAAAAACCTCTATAGAGTTCAATGGGCATTCATTCCTAGGATGCCTCCTAGTGCATCTAGGGCAAAAGATGGCCAAAGCCATCTCTGATTCCTCTTGTTTCCTTTTGATATGCAAGGTATCCATTTACATGGCAAGAGTCTGTAGCATCTCACTCTTGAAGTCTTCCAGCATGTTTCCAATTTCTCCCTTAATGGATGAGTTAGAGGAAGAGGTACTGGCTATGGGTTGACTCCCCATACCTTTCTTTCTGGCTGCTCTAGAATGGTTTCTAAAAATAGTCTTTATGTCTTCATAGGATAGTTGGTAGATGTCTCCCTCAACCAATAGATGGAGGGTGTCTAAAAGATCTTCCTGAATTCGCCTGAGCAGGACCATCTTCAGAGACTCAGGGTCAAGTGTACCCCTGGCCCTTTTGTAACTGAGCTGGACCCCCTCCTCATAGTCTTCCAAGGACTCATCTCTTCCTATGGTCATTCGGAAAATTTCTTCTTTAGTATCTTTTGACCTACAATAATCTCGATACTTGTTGTTAAAGGCTTGTTGCATCTAGGCCCAAGTTGTGATACTATTTCCAGGTAATCCCATGAACCAGCGCAATGCTGCATCCTTGAGAGTAGAAGGGAACAATTTCAACTTTTTCTCATCTTCTACATAGTCATAGATTCAACAGATAACAACAAACTCAAACAAGGTGTCAGGATCTTCTGTAGTCAAACCATGGAAATGAGGTAGGGCGGAAGGGCTTATATTCTTCATTTTGGTGTCCCCATTGGTCTCCCGAATGGGAAAGGTACCTTCTATTCTTTCTCCATTCCCCCTAGCATTCATGTGTTCAACCATTGGCTCTAAAGGAATGTTTTCTTCTTCTTCTTCCCCTATAAGTTCTTCAAATATGTTTGGTTGTTCACCTAAGGGTCCTTCTTGATCACATCCACCAAAGAAGAGAGAAGGCTAGCTATGTGAAGCAGTGGGGGTGTTGGGAAAAAAATTTCCTGAATTATCTCTATTCCTACAAAGCATGAAAGGAAATATTCTTGGTTGGTTTTTGTTTCTTTTTCCCTGCACTGATAGTACCTGTAAAACTGAAATTGATTGAACAAAATAATTTGCAACTAACTGAAATGAACTTGCTAAAATGAAATTTACAGAATTGAAGAGGAAGGAAAGGAAATGCAGAACTAAAAGAAAGAAAATGACTATTCTACTTTTGTTGAAATGGAAATTGCAGAATTGAAAAGGAAAGCAAAAGAAATGAAAAACTGGAAGAAAGGAAATGACTGTTCTACTTTCGCTGAAATAAACTATTAGCATAATGTTGCAAGAAGAAAATAGAAGAAAGTAGTAATCACAAAATACTCTGACTCTTCCCCAGCAACGGCGCCAAAAAGTGGTGAGCACTAGTATTGTAGCAATAATGTTGCAACTCCTGGGCTGCCTACTTTACTCTTATCAACCCAGTAGTTCGTAACAAACTTGGAAGCGACATTGTTGTATGCACAAGTACTAGTTCTTACTGCAGGTTGTCACTTGGTCAGCCGGCGCAAGATCACTAGGAGCTCAAGCCAACTTCTATGGATTCTAGAAGAAGCTCTATATGTGATGAAAGGAGGGAAAGAATATTCTATAGATACTACTCTATTTGCAGAAAGGAGAAAGACTAAAATGTAAAGCAAACTAGTGAACCCTAATTAACCAACTAATTCTAATTTTGCAGAAAGCACTATGAAAACCATGAAAAGAATGCCATTACCTACCGAAGGAAATAAACAACATCTAACTAATCTACTTCTAGAAGTAAATGAGCGAAAAGCATCTTTTTTATTTTTATGTATTTTTATGTGAATTTGTCATGCATGTAATTTATTTGTTTGTGAATGTGGCAGTGAATAGGTGGCGTTAAAGGGTGGTTTGGAGACTTGAGAGGATGTAACATGGTGTGGATGGGTCCTAGGAGGTCTCAGGTGGCCTTCTAGAGGCTTTTCCCATACTCAGCCTTTAAAAGAAAGCCTACAGGAAAATCTACAGGAGGATGCAGGAAATCTACAGGAGGAAAATCAACGTTCTACAGGAGGCCTACAGGAGGAGGCCGAGAGCATTTTTGGTTGTTTTGAGGGTGCGAGAGTGGGTAGAAAAGGTGGATGAGGTTTGGAATGAAGTGTTATGGCACCTAGGGTCTACCAAGGATCATTAGGAGAGAGGATGATGATTGGATTTGCTCAAGGAGAGAGGAAGAAATTCTATGGAAAATGCAGGAAACTAAGGTAGAATTGAGGGGAGACTTGGGAGACCTATAGGGCATGGATCAGATGGAGGATAGAATGGCTGATAGGCTAGACTTCTACTAGAAGAGATCTATTGCAAAGGAACTGATAGTCAACAAACAAGATCAAACAAGCAATGAAATGAGTGCATCTAGAAAAACAGAGTTTTGCATCAAACTGGTTTGAACTATGATCTATGAAAGTAAATGTTGAGGAATGTTGCAAGAATGGAAAGCATGAAAGAAGACTATTGAAAATAAGGAAATGAGCATGATGAATAAGTTTTGAAGCAACGCTAAACTAGACTATGAACCAACTAGAAAGTTGTAAACACTAGAAGTCCTATGAATCAGGAAAATCTGTGTTTTTGGGGCAGCAAGAGGGTCTTTGCCTCAAATCATTGTCCCAAAGGGAGGAAGAGAGGCCAAGGCACTCTTGCTAGCCTTTTGAATATTTTCTTTATCACTACTTAATCTGCTATAGAAAGCACAAATGGAAGCAAACTACTAAATCATCAAAAGCAACCTATTCTTAACCATAAAACAAATGCATCTAACAACAACCTAATCTATAGACTGAAATGAAACATACAAATACAAGTAAAGAGGAGCTTGGCTACTTGGATTTGGCCCTAACCTAAAAGCTTCAACCCTCTGAGGTAACTCAATGCTAACTCAAAAAGGATTCCATCTTTATTCTCAAAACAATAACAAGATTACATGAATTGTCAAGATAATAAGCTCGAAGTTGAGCAGAGTTTACATAAGCAAAACTGCAGCAAAAATCCAACAAAAATTTGACCCTAGTGAGGCCCTAGGCCTCTCTACTTATAAAAATGTAGCTACCAATACCTTCCATAAAATCAGGGAGGCTTGGCTCCCAAAACTCAAGATAATCATTATTCATCCTCCACTTGCTCGGTTGCCTGCCAATGCATGACTTGGTTGCTTGTACTTTGAGCTGAATGAAGGGGAATTCAAAGTAGGGAGTAATAAATGAGGGATATTCCCTCCTATAAGTCCTCTCCTTTTTCCACTTCAAGTTATTGCTGCCATTTGTCCACTGGATCCTTGACTTTGACCACAAAACTCATCAATAATCTGCATTAAACACATGTTAGACCACATGGCATCATAACTAACTCAACTCACTCTATAAGCATAAATATAATCAAAAAGTCATACAATAAGCTAAGAGAATGGTTGATTTGACTACGTTAGGAGGTAAAATGAGCCCATATAATTACCCATTTATGAGGCTCATCAAATACTATTATGAACTGCAGTCGTGGATATATGTTTAGTGTTCAAGTACTCTAGAAGATCTCCTTGGGCTTCGTTATCAAGCACAACTTTCAACATTTGAAAGGTTGGGTTCTCGATAGTTAAAGGTTGATTAATAAACCCATTAATTATATCGTCCTCAGACTTCCTTTTAAATATAAGCGCTCTATCGACAGTAAGAGGAGAGCGTAAATTGCCTTGATGATATTCAAGTTGGGAACGTCTAAAATCACGAGTCAACATGCTGGATCTAGCGGGAGGGTATAAGATAAGATTCTTGATAGCTAGTCCTTTAGCAATGGTAATACTTCCAATTCAACATCCTATGTATGCGTCTGTAGTGGCAATTCATGGTCTTCCTAATATCAAGGGGTGTCCTTCTAGTTTGTTTTTAGGATTGAGGACCAAAAAACCTACTGGATATTCCCAAGAATCTATGGAAAGAATGACATCATCTAAAGTCCCCTCTGGTTTTACTACTAATCTGTCAACCATCTCCAACATCGTTGGAGTCAGTTTAAATGTAGTTATTCCAAGGAGTCCATAGGTTTCAAGTGTTATAATATTAATGGTTGCTCCAAATTCCACCAAAGTATTTTGGAAATTATGTCCCTGAATCTAGACAATAACTACAGGTTTCCTAGGTCATCATATTTAATGGGTACTTGTTTTCCCAGGATGAGATCAAAGAGTTTCCCTAAAACATGGACTGTAGGAGAGTCTTTTGGTTTCCTACCAGTCTTATTGACACATAATTCTTAAATGTTTTTAGCATAAATGGGTATTTCTCTAATAGCCTGTAGGAGAGGAATTTTGATATATAAATTTTGTAATTCCCCTAAGAGATCAAAGTCAGGGTATGCAGGTGATTTAACTATGACTAATCTCTTAAGGAATGGAGGAACAATATCTGCAATCTCAATGGGTTCCTATTTTTTAATTGGCTTGCTGGACAGTTTTGGTTATGTAATGATTATGGTGGGACGAGAATGTCTTGTCGAAGACTTCTCTTTAGAGGTTTATCATTTTTTGGGTGACCTTCTGGAAATATGGTTCTCCGAGATCTCAAACGTAATTCATGACATTCCAAAGAAGAAGGAGGAAACTAAGAAGTTTCGAGAATTTCAAAAAATTGCAAAGGTCTATTATTGGGATTCAGATTTGGCTATGCAGGTAGCTGAGGTCAAAGTGGAGGTGGAGCGTTTGGAGGTAATTGAAGTGTAGGTTACAATGATGGTTGGTTTCGTGATTGAGGCATCACTCCCATTGGTTGAATATTCGGCCCAGTGGGGCGTTTCCAACTCTGGGACCACATTGGCCCTTGAATAGATTGGTTTTCCCACTGCAGAGGGTAAGGATTATTTAATATATTATGCCATGATGTTGTGGGATATTGTTGATTTGGCCAGGAAGGACCAAGTGTTATAGATCCATTTGGGCACATCAAATCCCAACATTCAGATCAATGTTTTAGGGCTCATCAAACCCTAATTTTAGTTGCTTCATGCCCTAAACAAGTCACCCCTTTGAATGCCTCCTTGCTAGATAGTTTCATGACTTGAAGACATGCAGAAGTAGCCTCTAGAGGGACCAACATAGGTAAGCCCTTATGAAGGTGCACTGCAGAGCAGTTAAGTCCACTACCAGGGTGCTCTACAAAGCACTTAGGCTTCCTTTCACCTGTGTTGGGCAAGAATAAGCAAAATTCACATAAGGTTTGGGGAATATTCTTATCTTTTGGAGTCATCTCGATGTTTCCCTCAGTTATCAACTCTTATGAGCTCGAAAATGGATGAGGAATGAGTTAAGGTGCATCCTATCCTCTCATCCCTTCCTCCATGGAACTAATTCTAAGTATGGAAGGCCACTCAATGCCACCATTAATGAAAAAACCTCCTTCATATTCCTATAAATTGACCACTCATCTAAGTGATCAAGGGCTGGACTATGTTGAATTGTAAGGAGATAATGCTGCTATGAGATTTGGCTTTGAAGCAAGTATTGTGATGCTACAAGTTTGTCATGCTTTCGATATGATGTGGATGGGATACAAGATGGAGGAATGGCTTTGAATTAGACACCCATGGTTGTAATTATTTCTTCTATCTAATAAAGAGTTTGAACCTTTTTCCCATATGTTTGTATTATTTCATAATGCTTATGTGTGTGACTTGTATATGATTCCTTTCACTTATATTCAATAGATCGTATGCTTTGATTGGTTTTTTGTCTTCTTTTGTGTTCACAGGGTACTTCTCAAGCAGATTAAGTATGGGAAGGAGCGACGGAATTGATACAAGGGAGACGAGAGGAAAGCAAAACTACAGGTAGGCCTTCTATCTTCTCATCTTATCTATTGCTTATAGGAAAAGTATAAAACACTTTAAACTTTTGTTCTAGATACAACTACTTATCTAGGGAATTAGTAGTTACCCGCAGATACTAAATTCTCCAGAACACTAGGGAATAATTGATTCGTCAAGGGTGATAAATTATATGGCTGAGATTACCAAGTATTAGGAAAATGTTGTTGGCCCTGCTAATTTAATCTAGGAAACTGTTGCTAAGAAAAATGTCCAGAAAAAAAACATATAAGGGTCGTGTGGTATACCTGATGAGCGGTTCTACCATTGTCAATGTTGTACAACAAAATAGGTGGCTCTAGTTCTTCTTCAACTTCCTTAAATACAACTAGTGAGCAACAGTATTGCAGCAATAATGCTACAACTCCTGGGGCTTCCTACTTTACTTTTATCAACCCGGTAGTTCGTAACAAACTTGGAAGCGACGGTGTTGTATGCACAAGTACTAGCTCTTACTGTAGGCTATCACTTGGTTAGCTGGCGCAAGATCCCTAGGAGCTCAAGCCAACTTCTATGAGTTTCTAGAAGAAACTTTTAATTGTGATGAAAGAAAGCTACTCTACAAAGACTATTGTACTTGCAGAAAGAGAAAGAAGACTGGAGTGTAAAGAAAACCCTAGAGGTTTTAAGAGTGGAAAAATGGTGGGAAAGGGTAGCTAAAGACTAGAGGGATGTGTTGAGGTGTCTGGGGCTGAACAAGGAGGATTAGGAAAGAAAATGATGGTTGGATTTGTTCAAATGACGAGAGGAAATCTTATGGAAAAAGTGCAGAAATTAGGGCAGACTCGTGAAGGACTGTGAATGACTTGTGGAACCTATGAGAAATGAGATGATGTTGGCTGATTTATTGATGTATTGTGAGCTGAGGTGTGTTGTAAGAGATCTGCACATCTAACTACCGAAACTGAGCAAGAAAAGGACTAGCTGCACCAAGAAAACAGAACCATATCTCTTGTTAACCTAATTTCTGACCTAGAAACATAAAGTGTTGAACAGTACCTTATGAATAGAAAAGCTTGCAAAGAGATTTATTACAGAAATAGGAAATAATCTTGGCAAAATGAATCTAAAACAACCCTTTAACTTTTCAAATCAAATCATCACACTAGAAATTGCATGAAAGAAGCAAAATTGTGTTTTTGGTGGCAGCAATGGTGCCTTGACCTCAAAACATGGTCCCAGGAAGGGAGAAAGGAGATCAGGGCCTGTTTTTGGCCTTTTTGAATCTTAGCCTATCATTGTATTAACCTATTTCAGTAACTAAAACAAAAACCAGCTATGCAAACCATCAAAAGCAACTTATTCTAAACATGGTAAAATGAACCTATGTAACGGAATTTAACTCATGAACTGAAGCAAAAACATATAAGTACAAAGCAAGAGGTGCTGGGTAGCTTGGGTTGGGCCTTAACCCAAGAGCTTCAGCCCTCTGAAAGAAATCATTGCTAGCTCAGAAAATATGTCATCTCCATTATCAAAATAAAAGTCACATTACATAAAATGTTCACAAAAATAAGCTCGAAAATGAGCTGAACAAGAGCTGCACAAAAGTGCGAAAATTCTACTAATAATTGGCTAAACTACTAAGGCTCTAAGCCCCCCTATTTATGCAAATGGAGTCCCCCAATAGCCCTCCTAAAATCAAGGGGCTTGGCTTCCTAGAACTAGATATAGACAGCAGTTCTTCTTGACTTACTCAACTGCCCCTTGGATGCATCGATGTGGCCATTTGTGCTCCAAGTTTTTGATGGAGGATTCGAGGTAGGGAGTCATAAATGAGGGGGACACCCTCATACAAATCCTCTCCCTTGTTTTCCTCAAATATTGGCTACCAAATGCTCATTAATCCTTTGACTTTGTCCAAAATTGACCAAAAGTTTGCATAAAGCACACATTACACTTCATGTCATAATGACAAACCTAATTCACTCTATTAGCATAAATATAATAAAAAAAATGCAATAAACTAATGAGAATGGTGGATTAAGCTGAGTTAGGAAGCCAAATGAGCCCATATAATTACCTATTTCTGGGGCTGATCGTCACCCCCCTACTAAATGGGTTGCTCATCCTCTGAGCAACTAGTCTATCTCCTCATCCTTGATGGCTTTGATGGATTCCCTCACATCCCGTGATTCTGATGTGATATCCTCCTCTTTATCATGGAATCCTACCTTTCTATCCACCTCTTTCCACTGTTTTTGTTCTTCTTATTCTTTTACACCTTCCAGTAGTCCTAGCAGCATTTGCGGACTGAATTTGAGGTCAATCCAATTGGCCTTCAAACTTTGCATAGAGTGCTTATACAGTGGCACTCTCCTCAAGACTTCTCTCATCCTATTTGGTGAGTGATACTCCCTGATCTGTAGGTTGTGTGGCAGTGTGCTCCACCTTCTCATGTGGGCATGAATGCAGTCATCTCCAAACAATCTCTCCATGTCCTCAAAATGCGCAATAGCCTGGGTCTGCTCATTGATATACCAAGGGACACTTTGAGGATTATCTGCAAGGTGTTGGTGGGCACTGATGAGAGCCATGGGGTCTACTGGCTCAACTCGGATCATTAAGGGTTCATTTAGCTCTTTTGCCATTAACTTCTTGATTTTTGTTGCCCTTTTCTCCTCATGGCTCATCCAGGATGTCATGGCCATCAGCTGCAAGTCTCCTAACACAACATTGGGGTCCCATAGGTTCATATTAGTAAGGGCCATGTTATGTAAATAAAACTCTGCCAACTTCACCTTGTCCTCTGCTGAACTGTGGTCACATAGATCCATGAATTGTCCATAATTCTGAAAAGGTGTGGTGCCTCTCTGGGCTAGAGTCTTGATCTAGAACTAGAGCCACTGATCTTTGAGGTATACTCCATATGATTTGGTTGGCTGCCTGCACTGTAGTGCCTCCATAGCCCAGCTAGCCATGTAGGATAATTGGGCTTCTCTTTCCTATAGCTATCTCCTTAATATTAATATTTCATTTTCTACCTGGGGTTCCCTTTCTTGCAGTTGTTTTCTCAACACTTTAGTTTCTACCAGGGTTTCCCTTTCTTGCGGTTGTTTTCTTAACATTTCAATTTCTACCGGGGTTCCCCTTTCTTGCAACTGGTGTCTTAACATTTCATTCTATGCTTCCAAGTGAGATCTTTTGATTGCTTCTGCATGTTTTATAGTGGCCAGCTCTCTGCCCATCTCTCTAAGCTTGCTCTCCATGTGGTCATTGTCTTCCACCCCTTTGGACTTTGCAATTTGCATCCATCTATGGTTCCTTACTCTTTCATTTTCCAGCTCAAAGAAAAGAGGGACTGTAAACTTCCGTGGGATGATTTTCCCTCCTTCCAGAAGGTTGTAATAAGAGCATAAACTAGGTTGTGGGTCAGGTTCTGGTATCCCTGCTATTTCATCCTTCCCCTTGATCTGCTCTTCTTCCTTTTTCTCAAGTTTCTTAGTCTCCTATAGCTTTGTCAAGGTCTCTTGTAGAGTGGTTTGCACCTCCTGTAGGACAGTTTTGGAGTCCTGTAGTTTTATCCTTTCCCTCCAAGTGGAAGATCTAGGGCTTCCTCTTTCATAGGTGATGGGATTTCTGGATAGAGATTCCTCCTTTTTGGCAGTAGGAGAACCTTCAATGGTGATAGGCTCTTTTGAGGGTGGCTATGGCTTCCCTCCTTTTATCCTGGTGCTCTTTTCAGCCTTGAAATACATGGATGGTTGCCTATTTCTCTTTGGTTTGGGCTTACCTGGGGCACTAATTGCAGCAAGAACAGCTACTGCCTCCCTTCTAGTGTTTCAGGAGACACTTCTACCTTTGGTGCTTTTCTTTCTTCTTCTTTTGTCTTTTCTGCCTCTGAAGGTTTTGTTTCTTTTATCCCTATTTTAGTTTCCTCCTCTTCTTGTTTTGTTTCTACCCTTTCTGCTGTAGTCTCCTTCTTTATTGATTTAGTCTTTTTCCTTTCTATTTTAGTCCTTTTTCCTCTTGTCCTAGGTTCTTTCTTCTCTGTTGTGACCTTATCCTTCTCTGTTTCATGTTTTTCTTCCTTTGTTTGGGTTTCTTCCTTCCCTATTTCAGGTTCCTCTTTCTCTGTTTGTGTTTTCTCTTCCTCTTCTCTGGTTTCCTCCTCATCTTCCCCTTTTTGTTCTTCTCCCTCACTTTCAGATGCACTGAGGTCATATGTGAGGGCGTTCACATCATTTTCCCTTGTCATATTTCTAAAAATCTTCCAGGCTATGGGTATTGTGAAGGTGTGGAGGGCCTCTTCCACCAACAGTTTAATTAGCCCATGGTGAGCCAATTGGTCTGGAACTCCTGCCTTCAATTTGATGCTAGATTCTATTAAGGATTGGAGGAGAAAATAGGGAATATTGAGTTTTTGGGGTGCAGGAAGGTCCATGTCATACATTAATTCATGCAAAAGTCTTAAATGTTACCCATAAACTATGTTGTACCTTCCTTCACAAGAGATGTACTTAATATTTTGATTTTTGACCTCATCCCAGGGGTAAGGTATGCTTGTTCTCCTAATGCCATTTTTGTCCTCTACAAGATGCTCCTCTGGCTGGAAGAAGGTTTTCTTGGCAACTTGACCCAGTGGTTTTTCTTCCTTACTCTAGGGTAGTCCAAGTGGGAGACTGGTAACCCTGCTGATGAATTCTGGGGTGATTTATATAGTGGCATAAGTTTTTGACTGAGGTGTCAAAGAAAATGCAAATTTATCTATTACTTATTCATCATACCCATGAAGCTTTTCAAAGAAGGGCATCCAATTTGCTCTAGTAAAAAGGGCTACCACCTCTAGGTGTTCATGTAGCTTGGTTGAGTTCAGAGGTTCCTTCCTCATAAATCCCTCTGTCATGATGTTCAGAGTCTTCTGGAATATCTTAGGTGAAGAGGGAGACAGCAAATTTCAAACCCGAAAAGAGAGAAAAAAAAAAAAAAAACTGAGGTTTTCTTTCAAGAAATAGGGAGAGAGTTCTAATGCAATTTTCCTTCCTTCCAGGCTCAATTTTTCTAAACTTGCATTACTCCTTTGTATATGTGAGTATGAAGGTGGTGAAGGAGAAAATATCTTAGAAACAAAGAGTAGATAAAACTGTGTTTTTTCTTAAGAAATAGGCAGACTTTTCAATGCAATTTCCTTCTTTACATGCTTAATTTTTTCTAAAATTGCATCACTCCTTTGTATATGAGAATACAATGGTGGAAAAAGAGACAACACTTCAGCATAGAGAGCAGATAAAAATATTGTGTTTTTTTTTTAAAGAAACATGCAAAGTTTTGATTTCAATTCTCCTTCCTTTTCACTCAATCCTTTGCTTGAAATCACATCACCCCTTGTATATACGAATATGTAAAGTGGGTTTACCGGAGCCTACCTCTTTGAGCTCGAATTTGCCATAAAACCCCGATTTTTCCTCTGTGAGACTACTCACTAGACTTCCTATAGAAAGGGCTCCTGTAGGATCTATTTTTGTTCCTGTAGATCCCGATAATGTTCCTGTAGAATCTGATAGGCAGAAGGGTTCTGAAAATGACAGAGAGAAACTATTTCGAGGCTCTAGAAGTGGTAGGTAGGTTGTTGCAGTCGAGAGCACGACGATACAAATGAAAATAAAGGTGGTGACTGCAGTCGAGAGAGCATACTTAAGGTTACAAGAGAGGTTTGCAGTGATGAGATGAGGTGGCAGGGAGGGTATGTTACCCTCATTCGGACTGTTGGTCCCATTGCAGTGTCAACATGAAACTTTATGCCGGCTACCCGCAATTATTTCCATCATTCGCGTTGGAGTTAAAAATATCTGCCACTACCTGTTTTGAGATTCTTATGATTTGATTGGACACATGTGCAGAGTGAACTCCGACTGAGCGTTGTTGAATTGGATGAGGGTGGCTAGTTATCTAGCCACCGATCTAGTTTAATCTCAACCAACCCATTTGTTCATGCGGTTTTGGATCATACAGATGCAACAGAGGAACGGGTTTAGACACTTACCTATAAGTCGAAATGTGTGCACTACAGTGCTGCTGCATGCCTAGACTTTGGTGCTATACCCATGTATTTCTGCAACCATATGCTCATGTTTTCTGGATAGGTAGTTCAGTTGCCTTGTACAAGTGATCTTCGATCAGGATCTGGCTTCTTACGTGCTTTACGTACCTGTGACTACACCAATTATGCTTCTGGAGCTTTATTTTTAAGGGGATCAGTTGCTATAGGAATCCTACAGGACTTCTTGTAGCTGCTTCTCCCTCTAGAACTTTTAGCTGAGGTTTATGCAAGGACTTGGGACGAGTCTATTGAAGGTTCTAATGGTCATTGAGAAGCAGTCGGTAGGCTGTAGGTAAGTGGCAGGGGTGTTGTTTTTTATTTCCCTTTTTTTTTAAAACAAGATTATTGATCCAGGTGGATATTGGTGGCCACCTGCCAAGTCCACCTGGACCCCCACCTCAACATTTTTAGTTTCCATAATTATAGCGCAGTTTACTATTTTTAGCAGTTTTTCGGGTCCTGAACTTCCGGAGCCGTTTTGAGGCCCTAAACGACGTTTTTTGGGGAATCTTGCTTTGCGATTTTTTTGATAAAAAATCGTCTTTCCCATCGTAGTCCTCAGAGAGATCTTTCCAACGGCTATCATGCACGTAAAACGGAGATCGTATGCCAAAGTTACGACCCCGGGAAGTTGATGTACCAAATTACCCAAACGGGCGTACCAATTTACCCAAACAGGGCCCATAGTTTGGCGTTTCATCTTCTACGGGTAGGTTTTGGAATGTGAACGGTTTTCCATTGTTTCTCAACAATAAATAGGCCTTCGAGCCTCATTGTAAGACAGTTCAGAGGCATGTAGCCACACATCTCTTCTCAGAGATAAGCTACCATAGCCCTAGCTGGTTTATTTCTATTTCCGGTTGTAAGCATATTTCAGTATTTTCCATTAATGAAATGAAGTATTATTTCCGCTGCATCTTTGTGTATATGGTTATCTCTGTATTTTATTGCGTTCCTGTTTAAATCCGGATCAATTATTGTGTTTTATTTGCAGGGAGGAAAGAAACGATTAGAAATGTGGTGGTGCAGGTATGGAATGGAGGGTTATGATGGCGGATGGCTGTAGGATGGTCCACAAGCCTTTTGTGGAAATTCCCAGTTCTTCAATCTCCTTTTTAGCTTTATTTCAAGCTCTCTGTGTTTTCTATTGGATACCTATACCAATAGGTTTCATATTTCATGATTGGCAAATTCAAATGCCAAATATGCTCTGCTTTGCTGATACAAAGATCCCATATTTCCAAGAGAAGACAAGGTGTGTACATATCTTCATGTTTACTAAATTTTGATGGATGGTCCAACAGTCTAATCTGGATCATGCCATGTTTCAATTTTCTATTGTAGAATAGAGAAAGAAAGTCTGCCCAAACTGTTTAAATCTTGGCAGACCAATAGTTAGGCAGAGAAACTAAGGTCCCCAACTGCTTAATCTGGGGCCTTGGAAGCAATAAGGGTAGTGCTAAATAGGCAATCAAAAGAAAAAGCCAATGGAAAAGAAAAGGCACATAAGAGGTCTACAAGTCCAAGTGCACCCTCCAAGAAGAAACAAAAAAAAACTAGGCAAGTAGATGGGTAGGTAGATGGGGTTGCAGAAGTGGTATTCCTTTCAAACTGAATCTTGCTGGTCAATATAAGGAAAACAACACAATGGAGCATGTCTAACTTCCTTTTTTCCTTGTTTTACACTCATTACTAACATCCCTACACCAGTTGTGTTTTTGAAAGAATTCAAGGTTTTATGTTGGTTCTGGTTTCCTTTAAGAGCCACATTTCTTGTGCAAAATTCTTTTCATTTTGATCTACTCCCTAAGCTAAGTGGTTTTCAAATAAACTTTGTGATATCACTCCTCATTCACCTTTTCCCTCCATATTAACCCCTAACTTCTATTATCTCAATTCCCTATGTCACCCTTTCCCTACTATTATAACACCATGGTGTATAAACCCCAAGCATTCTATAAATATCCCCCCCCTTGGCATTATAGCCATATGTTCACTACTAGGGAATCAAATTGACATCTGGTCAGTTTAAGAACCCAAGCCTTACCTCTTTTCCTCCTTCAGAAATCATTTAACCTATTCAACCCTTCATTTGCTAAAAAACCTTGTAAAAACCCATTTTCACCCTTAGCCTGCTCAAACGGCAAAATTTCATAAAAAACCCACTTTTCCGACTTATCCAAAGTCCTGGAGCTATGTGCGATTTTATAAAAAATACATTGAAAAACCATGCAAATTCGCCAATTTTCCAAAGTCCCGCCGGGCACGAATTTCATGAAAAATCAATATTTTATTGCCCGCCCGACGCTGTATCGTCTGGACAAGTTATTGACCCGTTGACCGTCCGATCGGGTGCCTTTCATCCAACGGCCCACATGCATATCGGACCGGCCCCGACGTCCGTAAGTTAGCTTCTGATATCTGTCAGAGGGTGACGTCAGGCCTCGGCCACGTGTCATCCCCACAGCGTATGGGAGCCCCCTCTGATAATTCCGCTTCCGTATGGAAGGCGGTGCGATATCATACCGCCTACGGTTTTTGGTCTCCACCGCCACGTCACTGCCAGCGTCACTGCTATGTCATCGCTGTGTCAGCGCCCTCGTCTGCTATTGCTCCACCTGTCTGCCACTTCACCATCCCCGTGGACTGCTCTTAAGCCTCCACGTCACGTGATGATGTCACCTGATGACGTCATGCTGACGTCATCCGAAAAAGGCGCCAATGTTCCAAAAAATCCATATTTTGGCCAAAATTTCGCGTTTTTTGCACTTTTTGCAAAACCGACTGTGGTGTCTTCTGCATGTATTTTACGTCCAAACTCACGCCAACTTGCTGAATTCGAGCTGGAGACCATCGGCGCACCAACCCACCTGCATTTGTGACTAGGACTGTCAGTATACCAGGTATTTATCCCTGCGAATCCTCTCTGCGCCTGGTTTTGTCTACAAATAGCCTAAATTAACTTAAAACACAAAAAAAACATATAATTGATCGGCAAATCCCCTGTTCCTAGTTCCCATTTGAAGTTATAAGGTCGAAGTTCACCGGCTAAGCCTCGTTTACCAAATCTTTCGTAAAACCTGCATTCTGTTCGCACAATCCTGAACAGGAACCCGAACTACACCAAATTACTGTGAAAGAGTCTGTTAAGGACAAGTATTTGCCCTTTCTTTAGTGCTGTGTGCAGTATTTCAATTGCTACAATTGACCCTTTTGTCCTTTGTTTCTCAATAAATCACCTCTCTTTCCAAGAAACACTCTTGTCTATCACTCAGCACAGTAACACTAATTTACATATAAAGCAGAGTTTTAAAGTAACCATGGATACACCAGTAGCACCTATGGCCCTCAATGTTGCCCCTTTGAATGCCCCTCAGAGAGAATTGGAGTGGCAGGCATTAGCAGATTTGGATTATCAAATCTCAGAGGAATTTCTAATGCACAGTAAGTTCCACATCCACCTGTTAAATGAATTAAAGGCTAAACATGAAACTGGAACAGATGTATTGGGCATTTGGGATTCCTTCCTCCCAATCTTCAAGCTTCCTCAGGTCAATCCATTTCCTGACCTAATTCACCTATTTGCTGATGGTTATGATGCCACTCAGAGAGTTGTGCTTGACCCTTCAGGCTCAGTTGTTTTCTATATTACCCTTGAGGCCATCAGAGAGATGCTG
>APFE030840996.1:25937-64476 GCA_000404065.3 Pinus taeda | reverse complement strand
CAGTCACCTATCTTGTTTTTCTTGGAAAGCTGCAGAGCTTTCTTGATCTCACTGGACACTCTGGGAGGTGGGGTCCTCATTATCATGCAGCAGAGTGGGTAGACAAATTGGTCAACAAATTCACAAAAGGTATATGGTGAAATTGTCACGTTGTGGTAGACTGAGGTCCAGAAGATAACATATCTTCTCTCCCCTGTTTGATCCAGCTTTCTGATATAGCATGGGAAGGCTTCAGAATGATAGTACATGAACATGTGGTAAAGGTAGCCTGAGTACCTAAAGACCCCCTGTCTATCCAATTTGGTCAGCTGAGCATGGATCTTGTTGGCAATGAATTTGGCAAAGTTGTATTTTTTGGTAGGGGGTTTATGTGGGCTGTATACAGAAAGCATTGCTAGCATGCCTCTGTCCACATGTTCACTGTTCTGATACCCCAATACATAGGCTATCATGTCCAGTAATAGCCTGCCCACCTCACTGAATTGATCATAGTGATAAGGAGGGGGTTCTGAGGTCTGACTTTCGGGCCTCATGAAGTCTCTGCTGATTCTCTGTAGTTCTTCATTGGTCAGGTTGTTACCAGCGTCCATCAACTGGTCCTTGGAGAATGGGATCAGCAATTCTGTTTGATCAAAGTGTAGCATTTTGTTGATGGTCTCATCATTGATATGAAAAAGGATCCTTCCTGATGAAGTGCTGATGGCTCTGTGCTCTGCATCATAATGATTAGCACAGAGGTGAATGATTTCTAGGAAAACATTCACAGCTGGGAGACAGTAGTAGGGCAGGTTTGACTCCCAGACTCCATGTGTGCTATGTCCATCCCTGTGGTCTTCCCTTAACCTACTGAAAGTTTGCAAAAAATCCCTGCTCCCTTCAAAGTCTCCAATGAGACTGTCTTTATCAACTAGTGTCTGGGCTTCCAGCTGTTTGCTTGTCTGACTTTGTGAGGCCACACTGATGGATGAAGTTGCAGGAGACACCATGGTAGGAGCTGGTTTGTGGAAGAATAGGTCAATTATGCAATCAAGTGTTTCTGGCTTTAACTCAACTGTTAATACAGTGAGTTCTTCCTTTGCAGAGGGAATTAGCAAGTTGGATTATATGTTCTTTTGTGAAATTCACGGGATGTGAAAGGTCAATGAGGATTTTTACAGGGTTTCCTCAGGTTTGTCTGTTTGTAGCAATAATTGGACTGTACTCGGCAAAAGGGAACAATGTCGTGCACCTCGGGAAGGTTTTTTGGGGTTTCAGCCCGCGAAACGAGCACTGTCTCGCTGAGTTGTGGTCTCAAGGTGCTGTGGGTTGCTTGACAGGCTTAGTGTGATAGGGAGCAGCTGAATTTGAGGGTCTTAATGGTGTTAATAGGTAGATTTACAGAGAATTTGGAAAGCATGGGCGAAATGGGGGAACTGGCTAAATACCTGGATAAAGCTTCTTGGGCACTTGCGAGCTGAGTTGTGGATGCTTGGCACCGTGGTTCTGAACTTTTCAACGATCGGATTCTTCGAATTGGCTGTCGAGGTCCAATTTCGCCCCAGCTGGTCGTTTAACGGCTCTCTTTCTTAATCAAATGAAAATGACACAAAACAGCTTTTTTGGCCGGTTATAACGTTAATTTTTGTAAAATAACGCGATTGGCGCTTTTCCGCTGGTGACGTCAGCATGACGTCATGGTGGGCCCGCTGTACAGTGATGACGTGGCGCTGTCGTGCTGGCCAGGGTGGCGGGACACGGTGGCAGGATGATGCAGTGGTAATACAGCGTGGAGGTTGACGGGGCGCGGGAGTCGGGCGGACGTGAGGTGACGTCAGGGTGACGTGGTGGTGGCAGGCAGTAAGTGGAAAGGTGGTAAGCGGGTTCCCTGCACCGCTTTTGGAGCCAAGGTGGTATCGGGGAAAGGGCTCCGAACAGCCTCCGCGCCCGCCACGCGTCCCTGTACGGGCCAAAAACCACTCTCCCCGGACGTTATCGGTCGGCATATCGGATCATGAAAATGACCGCCCACCCTTGGATCTCGACCGGCGGAGATCGGACGGCTGGCCGGTCCTCCGACTGGTCGTGCAAGTTTGGAAGGGGCCCGCCCGGCGATTAAAATATTCAGTTTAATAATGCGCCGGGAACTTTAGGTTTAATGGTTTCTTGCGGGTTTTTATGTTTTGGGCGAAAATCATTTATAAAGTGCAAACTATATAAAGAAGGGGCAAAGTGGGTTTTATAAAATATAAAGGGCAAATGACCCCCGACCTTAGGATAAAGCGCGGGGAGGGTAATTTTCACTGTACTCCGCCCCTTTGGTGATTTTTTGGGTTTTTCAAAGGTTTTTCAAGGTTTTGAAGGTTTTTGAGGGTTTTTTAAGGCCAAATGGCATTTTGGGTAGGGAAAGTGGTTGATGTGGAGCAAAAGATGAGTCATGGGTTCTTGACCTCGACCAGGTGCCAATTCAAGTCCCAGGGAGAGAATACTATGGCTATAGTGCCAGGGAGGGGATATTTATGCATTGTGGGGTTTATACACCATGGTGTTTATAAAAATAGGGATAGAGGGGTATAGGGAGCTAGATAGTAGAGTTAGCTATTAATATGGAGGAAACACATGAGTGAGGGCTGCCTCAACAGAGATTTCTTTGAAAGTAACTTGTAATTATGAGTAGATGAAAATGAAAAGTTTTTTACACAAAAATGTGGCTTTTGAAGGCCATAAATATCATGACAATCTTTGAGCTTGCTGCATAAATCAGAGGGTAATGGGGTGTTAGTAAGGAATAATATACACATGAAAACAGGGGAATTAGTTATGCACCAGTGTGTTGCCTTTCTTGTAGATGTTCCAGCAAGCTTAGTCTTGAATGAGACAACTTTTCTGCAACCCCAGCTACCTACCCAACTAGCTTTCCTAGCATTTTTTGTTCCTTCTTGGAGGGTGCATTTGGACTTGCAAAACCCTTTGGATGCCTTTTCTTTTCATTGGCCTTTTTCTTTCATTCACTATCTAATGCAACCCTTATTCCTTCTAAGGTCCCAGATTTAGCAGTTGGGAAGCTTAAGCTTCTCTACCTAGCTACTGATCTGCCAAGATTAAACAGTTTGGACAGATATCATTCTCTATTCTACAACATGGAAATTGAAAACAAGGCATGATCCAGATTAGACTGTTGGACCACCCATAAAAATTGAGTTTTTACCAAAACTGATACAGACATTGCCTTCTGAGGGAAATATGAGATCTTTGCATTTGTCAAAGCTGAGCATATTTGGACCTTTGATATCCAATCATGAAATATGAAACCTATTGGTATAGGTATCTAACAGATGTAATGTCTGAAATTATTTAAGGAATGTACTACAGCTAGGAGTTCCTTCTCGGTTACTGTGTATTTCAACTCTGCCTTCGACAAATTTTTACTTATAAAGTATATGGCATAAGGTAACTTTTCATCGATTTGCCCAAAGGCAAATCCTATTTCTTTGTTCGAAGCATCTGTGTGAATGTGGAAAGGTAGGGCCCAGTTTGGACCTCTCAAAATTGGGGCAGTCACAAGTTTACTTTTCAAGGTATCTAGGGCTTCTTTACAGTTGTCAGTCCATATGAACTCGACATCTTTCCCCAAAAGACTAAACAATGGAGAGGCTAGCTTACTGAAATCTTTAATGAATCTTCTATAATATCCCTCTAAGCCTAGGAAACTTCGGAGATCTCTCACCTTTTGAGAAGTTGGGACCCTTTGGATGATGGCAATTTTGTTGGGGTCCACCTGTAATCCTTGTTGAGAGATTGCATGACCTAGCACGGTCCCTTCAGTCATTAAGAATTCACACTTTTCCAGACTAAGGGACAAGTTCATTTCAATACACTTGTCGAAAGCTTTCCCCAAGTTAGACAAAGCTTCCTAGAAGTTAGAACCATAAGGAGTAAAATCATCCATATATATTTCCACTGCATCATGAACCAGTTCAGAGAATATACTCAATACTGCTCTTCGGAAAGTGGCGGGAGCATTGCACAAACCAAAAGGAAGGACCCGATATGTAAAGGTACCCCAAGGACAAGTGAAATTGGTCTTATCTTGTTCTTCCGAGCTGATTTGGATCTTATTGTACCCGCTAAACCCATTTAAGAAGGAGAAAAACTTTTTCCCCGCCAAACCATCTAACACTTGATCTATGAAAGGCAAAGGAAAATGTTCCCTCTTGATGGCCTTGTTCAGTTCTCGATAATCAAAAAAAATTCTCCACTTACCATTTTTCTTTAGTACTAGCACCAAAGGAGAGACCCATTCACTGTCAGAGACGGGGTAGATGAATCCTGCATCCAGTAAATTTTGCAGTTCTTCCTTGACAATGTCTTTAAGGGCTGGATTCATCCTCCTTTGAGGCTGCCTAACTGGTTTGAAATCTTCCTTAATGTAAATGTGATGAGAACAAACCGAAGGGTGCACTCCCTTCATCTCCTTATAGCTCCAAGCAAAGGCTTCCTTATGGTTTCTCAACAAGCTACACAGTTCCTTCTCCTGAGAGGTGGATAGGGATGAGTTGATTTTAGAGGTTCTTTCTTGATCTAATTCTCACCCTATGAGTGACCTTAGTTGAAGATTTAATAAACAAAAGTATTACAGACTCATGTGCTGGTGTGTGTTCTATGTGATTGAAACAATGGATCGATCAGATTGCCAATACACAGACATTTTGAATGGAAAGGCAGCAGAGAAATATAGTAAGCAATACTAGACACAAACTGTTTTTAATAAGGAGTTCACCCTAGTCTCCAGGGCTACGTCTCCGGTCCAGCTTCAGTGGTGGCCTTGTTTTATTGTGTCTTTAAGCAGAGAATTACAAAAGTAGGTTCTCAATATGAGTTCTCCTGAAGCAGATTTTTCTTGGCAGGGTGGTTCTTGGATTCCCCAAGCCACTTGGAGTACACAGACTCTTATTCTTCCTACCTTCTTTGCGACTCTCGGTCTACAGTGGAAACAGCCAATTGTGATGCTCAATCTGGACAGATTCCTCTATGGGAAGGCTTGATTCTTCAAGCTCTTTGGTGCTCGATGCTACCTGTGGTCAGCTCGGCCCTTTGTCTCCTCTGCTTGGATTTACTGCTCTCTGTGCTCAGTCCTCCCCTCAGGGTTCACTGTTCACTGTTCATTGTCTCTCTTGGTCGCTTGGACTCTTCGATCTGAATCTCTCTTCTGATCCCCCATTCATTGTCTCTGCTCATGGCTTTAGCCATTCGACCTCCGTGTCTATTCGTTTCCTCTCCTTTCTGCGTCGATTCGCCTGTCGCCTGTGTGCTTGGAATTCCTTGTTCGGCGTCAGCATAATGCTCAGGATGTAGCCATGTATCTCCATCGGAACTGTGCCAGCCTGCTTATCGATTCGTTGCTTTCTCCACCATGGCGGTCAACAGATTCCAAATCCTCTTAAATCGCGGCTTAATCCCCTGTCAATTCCGCTCTCTCTATCGGGCGCAATCTCAGCTATCTGATCTGGGCTCCTCCAGATCCAACGTCATTCGCACGTCGAGCGCGGTTGACTTGCTCGACCGATAACGCGTGATCACAGCGGTTTTTCTCTCTCCTCCGCTGCCACGCATCGATCGCTGATTGTGATCACTCCGCTTTCTCCAAAACCGCTTACTATTCAAGGGCGTCCCAATCAAACCGCCGGTTTCCAGGCCGTGAGTCCCACCGTCGTACATTGGCGCTTTTTACCTTTTTCCGCCCATGGTCCCCTGGCTCCCAACGACTAAGTGTTTAAGCTCTACCATTTCGGCCCTGGAAAACCATCTCCTTTTCCCGATCCGGGGCTCCCAGGGGCTATTTTGACCTCCTGTGCAGTCTCCATGGGCCTCGGTTAGTGCGCTTTGACCGAGGTCCTCGTCCTTCCATGCTGGCTGCCATGGCCACTGGTTCAGGGTATTTTCGACTGTGGTTTGGATTCTTCAAGGATTTGTTCGACCTGTTTTAGTCACGGTTCTATGACAGTTGTTTATGGATCTGATTCAGATCATTTCTGGGCCAAACTCTATATTCTTAACTCGGAGAAAGGTTGGGTCGGCCACACAGAAATCAACTAAAGGATTGTCTTAGGTTTCTTTCACTAGCTCTTCTAATGGCAACATACTGGGGGGTGGATTTTGAATCAAGTTTTCGATGAGATCATCCTCAGTTTGTGGTTCCCCCCCCCCCCCCCCCCCCCCATGGCAACTTCTACTGCACACAGTGGTGCAGAATAGACTTCATCCTCATCTTCCTCCTCCAACCAGAGAGGTAGATCATGTTCTAACAAAGGTTGGGCAGGAGGGTATAGGACTAGTTGCTTGGACATATGCCCATTCTTGATTGTCATGTTCCCAGCTCAACAACTGATGTAGGCATCTGCAGTAGCCAACCAGGGTCTTCCCAGGATGAGAGGATACCCAATGAGCTTTGCCTTCGACTAGAGAATCGGGAAATCAGTAGGGTACTCCCAAGAATCGAAGGAGACCATTACATCTTCCACAATCCCTTCAGGGGTCATGATGGAGCAGTCTGATAACTGTAGTATTGTTGTGGTCTTTCTCAGGGAGCCCTAGAGTTTGAGCTTGAGCATAGTGTCCTTGGTCATCACATTAATGGCAGCCCCCAGATCAATCAGGGTATGGGGGATCATGGTGCCATTTATGTGGACATCGACTACTGGGCTTCCAGTGTCTAGATACTTTGGATAGATTACCTGTCCTAGCATCAAGTCGGACAGTTGTCCTATGACATTGATCGTTGGGGCATCTCTCTTGTGCCTGCTTGGATGCCTAAAGCACTTCTCTTTGATCATATTATTGTATATAGGCACATCCTTTATGGCTTGGAGAAGTGGTATCTTTACACATAATTGTTTCAATTCTCCCAAAAGTTCAATTTCTTCTGGGGTAGGCTGTGTTGTTCCAGATAATCTCTCAAGAAAGGGTGGAATTGCTTTCGGTTCACTTTCCTCTTTATCTTCCTCATCCTCCTTAGGGGGAAGCTGGCTATCTGGGAGAACCTTCCTAAATCGTATGTTAATCTCTTAAATCTCCACAGCATAGGTTGAGCATGATGGTTCCCCACTATATACTTGCTGAGCATGTCTGTTATTCAGGTTCGGGTTCGGTTAAGCAGGAATTTGGGGTTGTCTTGGTGGAGCAGGAGGTAATGGTTGCGGTTGAGCAGGTGGTAGAGGCAAAAGAGCGAGAGGAGAGTTGTACTGGGGCCTCCACCCCTAATGAGGTGCATTCCACTAAGGTTGTGGCTGAACATAGGAGTGAAATGAATGAGGAGCTGGTTGAGCATGATATTGAGATGGATATGACCAAGGAGGAGGTGTGGACCAAGAAGGATGAGTAGGGGGGGGCCAAGAAGGCATGAAAGTGGCTTGATTGGGGTTGTAGTATGCATGGGATGTCCCTTGCATTCCTTGCTGGTAAGGTCTAGGTCCATGCGGCCTCCTTTGGTTTATGAAATAGAGTGGTTCAGTAGCTCCTTCGGCCCCTTGGTATACAGTTTTAAGTCTGGGCAAGGAAGGGCACTTATTTGTAGGATGACCTTCTTCACAGACTGAACACACCTCTATAGAGTTCTGGGAATTCATTCCTCAGATGCCTTCTGGTGCACCTAGGACAAAAAATGACCAAAGCCCTCTCTGCATCCTCTTGTTTCCTTTTTCATATGCAAGGTATCCATTTGCATGGCAAGAGTCTGCAGCATCTCACTCTTGAAATCTTCCAACATGTTTTCAAATTCACCTTTGAGGGATGAACTGGAGGAGGAGGTATTGGCCATGGGTTGATTCCCCCTAACTTTATTTCTGGCTGCCCTAAAATGGTTTCTAAAGATATTCTTGATGTCTTCATAAGGTAGTTGGTAGATGTCTCCCCCATCCAGTAAATGGAGGGTGTCTAGAAGGTCTTCCGGAATTCCTCTGAGTAGGACCAACTTTAGAGATTCGGGGTCAAGTGTGACCTGGCCCTTTTATAACTGAGCTGAAATCTCTCTTCATTGTCCTCCAATGATTCATCACTTCCCATGGTCATTCGAAAGATTTCTTCCTTGGTATCTTTTGACCTACAGTAGTCTCGATATTTGTTATTAAAGGCTTGCTGCATCTGAGCCCATGTTGTGATGTTGTTGCCAGGTAACCCCATGAACCAATGCAATGTTGCATCCTTGAGAGTAGAAGGAAACAGTTTCAACTTCCGCTCGTCTTCTACATAGTCATAGGTTCAACAGATAACAACAAACTCAAATAGGAAGGTGTCAGGATCTTCTGTAGTTAATCCATGGAAGTGAGGTAGGGCTGAAGGGCTTATGTTCTTCATTTTAGTGTCCCCATTGGTCTATCGGATGGGAAAGGTACCCTTTACTCTTTCTCCATTCCCCCTAGCATTTATGTTTTCTGCCATTGTCTCAGGAGGGATGGTTTCTTCCTCTCTTTCTCCTATAGGTTCTTCAAAT
Source organism: Pinus taeda (assembly GCA_000404065.3). Taxonomy (NCBI): domain Eukaryota; kingdom Viridiplantae; phylum Streptophyta; class Pinopsida; order Pinales; family Pinaceae; genus Pinus; species Pinus taeda. The sequence continues at coordinate 56,012 of APFE030840996.1, read as the reverse complement.
ATTTCTGGTTGTTCTCTTAAAGGATCTTCTGGATCACTACCACCAAAGAAGAGGGTGGCTTTGTCATGTGGTGGGGGTGTTGGGTAGGAATTTCCCTCAATTATCTCTGTTCCTACGAGGCATGAAAGAGAAACTCTTTTTTTGGGTGATTTTTTTTTCATTAATTGTACCTACAAAACTGAAATTGATTGAACAAACAAATTGCAACTACTGAAATGAACTTGCTAAAAGGAAATTGTAGAGTTGAAATGAAAGCAGGGAAATGACTAATCTTGGAATGAAAATTGCAGAATTGAAAGAACTAATCTACTTTTGCTGAAATGGAAATTACAGAATTGAAAGGGCTAATCTACTTTTGCTAAAATGGAAATTGTAGAATTGAAATGGCTAATCTACTTTTGCTGAAATGGAAATTGAAGAATTTGAATGAAACGACTACTCTACTTTTGCTGAAATGAACTACTTGGCAGAATGTTGTAGTAAAAAATAGAGGAAAAATAGTAATCACACAATACTCTAACGCTTCCCCAAAAACGACGCCAAAACGTGGTGAGCACCAGTATTACAGCAATAATGCTGCAACTCCTGGGGCTTCCTACTTTACTTTTATCAACCCGGTATTTCGTAACAAACTTGGAAGCGACGGTGATGTATGCACAAGTACTAGCTCTTACTGCAAGCTGTCATTGGGTTAGCTGGCGCAAGATCACAAGGAGCTCAAGCCAACTTCTATGAGTTTCTAGAAGAAGCTTTTAACTGTGATGAAATAAAGCTACTCTACAAATACTATTCTACTTGCAGAAAGAGAAAGAAGACTGGAGTGTAAAGCAAACCCTAGCAAACCCTAATTTTTCCAACTAACCCTACTTTTGCAGAAAAAAAAGATGAAAACTAATGAAATGAATGCCATTGACTACTGAAAAGGTAAATTACATCAATAAAGCTATTCCTAGAAGAAAATGAGAAAAGAACATCTTTTTGCATTTTTATGTGTTTTATGTGAAATTGTTATGCATGTGATTTTATCTGTTTGTGACTGTGGCGGAGAGTTGGTTGTGATGGAGGGTGTATTTGGTTTTTACAGAGGTGTAATAAGGTGTGGAGGGATCCTAAGAAGCCTCTAGTAACCTTCTAAAGACTTACCCTGCAATCGGACTTCAAAAAATCACTCACAGGAAATTTTACAGGAGGCTGTAGGGGATCTACAGGAGGATCTACAAGAGAACGCCAAGAGCTATTTTTAGAGGTTTTAAGAGTGGAAAAATGGTGGGAAAGGATAGCTGAAGACTAGAGGGATGTGTTGAGGTGTCTAGGGCTTAACAAGGAGGATCAGGAAAGAAAATGATGGTTGGATTTGTTCAAATAACGAGAGGAAAGCTTATGGAAAAAGTGTAGAAATTAGGGCAGATTCGTGAAGGACTGTGAATGACTTGTGGAACCTATGAGAAATGAGATGATGCTGGCTGATTTATTGATGTATTTTGAGCTGAGGTGTGTTGTAAGAGATCTGCACATCTAACTACTAAAACTGAGCAAGAAAAGGACTAGCTACACCAAGAAAACAAAACCATATCTCTTGTTAACCTAATTTCTGACCTAGAAACATAAAGTGTTGAAAAGTACCTTACGAACAGAAAAGCTTACAAAGAGATTTATTATAGAAACAGGAAATAATATTGGCAAAATGAATCTGAAACAACCCTTTAACTTTTCAAATCAAATCATCACACTAGAAATTGCATGGAAGAAGCAAAACTGTGTTTTTGGTGGCAGCAATGGTGCCTTGACCTCAAATCATGGTACCAGGAAGGGAGAAAGGAGATCAGGACCTGTTGTTGGCCTTTTTGAATCTTAGCCTATCACTGTATTAACCTACTTCAGCAACTGAAACAAAAAGCAGTGATGCAAACCATCAAAAGCAACCTATTCTAAACAAGGTAAAATGAATCTATGTAACAGAAATTAACTCATGAACTGAAGCAAAAACATATAAGTAAAAAGAAAAAGGTGTTGTGTAGCTTGGGTTGGGCCCTAACCCAAGAGCTTCAGCCCTCTGAAAGAAATCATTTCTGGCTCAGAAAATATGTCATCTCCATTATCAAAATAAAAGTCACATTACATAAATTGTTCACAAAAATAAGCTCGAAAATGAGTTGAACAAGAGCTGCACAAAAGTGCGAAAATTCTACTAATAACTGGCTAAACTAATGAGGCTCTAAGCCCCCCTATTTATACAAATGGAGTCCCCCAAAATCCCTCTTAAAATTAAGGGGCTCGGCTTCCTAGAACTAGAGATAGACAGCAGTTCTTCTTGACTTGCTCGGCTGCCCCTTGGATGCATCGATGTGGTTGTTTGTGCTCCGAGTTTTTGATGGAGGATTCGAGGTAGGGAGTCATAAATGAGGGGGACACCCTCCTACAAATCCTCTCCCTTGTTTTCCTTGAATATTGGCTACCAAATGCTCATTAATCCTTTGACTTTGTCCAAAATTGACCAAAAATCTGCATAAAGCACAGATTAGACTTCATGGCATAATGACTAACCCAATTCACTCTATTAGCATAAATATAATTAAAAACATGCAATAAAATAATGAGGATGGTGGATTAAGCTGAGTTAGGAAGCCAAATGAGCCCATATAATTACCCATTTCAGGGGATCATCAACAACTTTCAACCCAGGAAGTGATGGAGAAGAGTCATTTGATGATTTTTGGTGCAAATAGTGCATATCTTGATTGTATCCAACAAACATTCTTTACGACGTTGTTTCTTTTGACAACAATGATATAAAATAGCCAACGCTTGTTCTGTTTCACCTATAAAACATCCAACTGTGTTGTCCAGGCACTTAAAATATCATTTTTAAAATATTCTAAAATATTATCGATCTGTGCTCCTGTAACGCCTCTTCCTGCAATTCTGCTAGATCTGCTGAGAGGATCGTAAGTTCCAGGCTTGGTTCTTGTATTTCCTCGAGAACACTTGATACGCAGTTTTATAATTTCATCATAATCTTATTTATAAATGTCACCCTGCCCCATTAAATAAAGCATTTCTATCCATTCATATTTACCTCTAATCAACATAGTTTTTAATACATCCATGGGTAGAGTATTATATGGTGATCTTTGTAAATTATATTGAAATATTTTAACATGTTCTTCTAAGGTTTCATCTTCTTTTGACATCATCTTAAATATTTCTTCCCTTAGATCCCTAGCTCGTCAATAATCTTGGTATTTAGTAAGAAAATATTTTTTCATGTGATCCCATGAAGTTATAGTACCACCCCCCAGTCCCATGAACCATCATAATGATGCTCCCTTTAAGGTAGAAGGAAACAAGTTTAATTTTTGGGGGTCAGCAGTATAATCATATCCTTGACATAAAACATCAAACTGAAACAAAAATGCATCTGGGCCTTAAGAGGCCATCCCATGAAAATTCATAAGGCTTTGCAGCAGGATAGCCTTCATCGGTGAATTAGAATGCAGATGAACAATAGGATACTCTATGGTCGAGGTTTGCGTTCCCGTTACTGTATTTTCCATCTGGTCAAAGCTCTGCTAGTAATCTTCAAGAATCTCACAGTCAGGAGGTAATATCTGAAAAATAATAATATGTTGACAGGGTTCTCGATCTTGACCGAGTTTCACAACACTACTTAGATCAGGAACTTTAGTTTCTCACCTTGCAATGGGTGTTGCAGAGAATTGCTGCTCAGATGGTCATGCGTACGATTTGCTGGTTTCACCTCCCCCTTCCCTTAATATACAAGAGTTCCCCTCACACTTATACGAAGGACTGAGATGCCTAACATATATGTCATGGAAGCTCTGCTCATATACTAGAGTTTTATCGTGAATCTCTGCACTAGCTACAGCATATGACCCTGCTACTCAAGGGGTAGTAACAATAAAATTCTTCCCAAACACTGCTCAGGGACCTACTGACACTTGAGATTCTAATCTACGAATGGTTTTGCCTATGAAGGTCATTCTTCAAAGGCCAGCTTGACCTTGGGTTTTGGTGATTTTAGGGGTAGATTTCTGGTCTATCTCTATCTAGTTCCTAGTCTTAGGCTTCTTTCTAGTCATACACATTGAAACAACCTAAATGTATCAGAAAAGGTCACGTACTAGTACAAGCTTTTTACTTGGTGCAAGTGAAAGTTATTACCTTTATTCTTTAATACCCATCCCCTAGGGATATGACTAGCACTCTTCTTGACAACCTCCCTGACAACAACGCCAAACTTTTGAGCTAATTAATTGTTCCTAAAAATGGCCAATCAACTACTACACATTAATTAATCAACCTTAGGCTTCATTTTTCTATTTCAAGGTTATAGATATAGTTTATGCAGAGAAATTCTAGTATGACTAACTATTTCTATCCTAATGAAAATAAAAGATGTAATATTAGAGAAATTGACTCAGAATATAGTTTATAATTATAACCAATCATTCAAAGCTTTAACTTTTAATTGCTTTTAAGGAAACAAAAAAAGAGTATCTACTGGATACCAAGTTGTTTCTTAAGTAACAACAACTACAAAATAGAAAAGTAATACTACATAATCGTATTACCAAAAGTGACCAAGTAAACAAAATAACAACCTATGATAATCTAGAGAAGCGGAAAGGAGGAACATTACTCTCAACAAATTAACTACAACAGATCTATTCTATAACGATTTCAATAAACCTAATCCAAACAGATCATTAGATTTAATGAACGAGCAATGAGAAATGAAGATCAATTATGCAAATAGGAACAGTTGAAACAATAGAATAAAAAACCAATTTAATGATAAAAGAGAAGACAACATTGGTTGCAGGATTGGGCCCAAATTCGAAATTGAACTACCTTAAAAGAGAATCAGAAGATTAGGTTAAATTCAATCAATAAGTGCTTCCATTCAATTACGGAAAACCAATTACAGTGAATATCTTCACGGGTTTGAGTTTATGTTGAAACATTATTACAACTTGAGAAACCAACCCCTTTCGAGGCTTAATGTGAGTTTTTATATTACATCGAGAAAAGATAAGGACAAAAAACCTATTTCTAATAAAAATGATCCTGAGAGCCTAAAGATTACCACGATGCTTATTTAAGTTACAAATATCTTTAATAGATTCGAAGGATCGGGTCGGGAGCTTGTCTTCAACTAATTTACTCCAAACAGATTATAACAGCCTAACGCTACCTGATATCTTATGTCCATTCCAAGAAGCAACATCAGACGCCAATGCATCAATAGGTTTATGCCGAGAATAAGAATCCATGTGTAAGTAAATAACTCTTATCGGTCAAATACATTCATAAAATAATAAAACAATAAGTGCATACAAAGCACTATTAAAACCCATACTACATAAGTTATCATGATCTATTTACAAGAAAGACTTAGAAAATAGTATGAAAACTAAGAAGGTAAGGAATTTATGACAATTATGAGGCCCAACACTTGGTTCATCCCAATGTATGGTCGGGTGGTACGTGGAAGTCCCTGACTTGGTTGGATTTTGTATATGTTAATAAGGGCTCTTTTCCTCATGAGTACTTGTACTTGTTATTATGTGGCTTTGATGGTTAATCTATCATGGTCATTATTTTATTTATTTGCTAGTTATAACCATGGTTTCAATAGTAGGTTCTAGCTATGACTCTTTATATGTTTTGGTTATTTGATGAATGTGGGGAGAAAACCACAATTTTTTTAATGTTGTGATGCAAAGGAAAGCTCCTACTCTCTTATTACATCTGATTTTTTGTAGGCTCCAACCTATAGGAGTTCGCTACCTCAATTTTATACAAGTTGCAACATGCAAGGAAGCTCCAACTCCCATATGTTTTTTGTAGACTACAACCCACAGGAGGTTGCTACCTCAACAGGCTCCAACCTGATATTTATCAAGCCACTACTTGCAAGGAGACTCTAATCCACTGATGCAAATAAGAAACAACAATGTGTTATTTTACCTGGTCATAAATTTTGCATATCTCCATCTTCATTTCTACCTATTCTTCCCTTCAAATATGCTTCACATAAGCTTCATATGTTGTAGGTAACTAATGCATAACACCTCAATCATCTCGCACATATTCTTCAACTCTCTAACCTTCTCTTTCCTTCCAAAATAACATATTTTATAAAGATATATTGTTGGTTGTTTGTATCCCATATAGGAATATCAAGTGAACAGGCTTGACTCTTTGCCTTCCACTCATTTGTTTCCAAACTATTCATATTTTGAATATTAGAACACAAGAACAAATGCTCCACCCAATATTATTTTTCATCCACATGTAATGGTTAAATTCATCAATATAATGCCAACATCATGTAAAATTATAGGAATAACATATGACTATATATTTTAGCATTCATTTCTCATGATAAATAACAATATTGGTCATTAATGCATCACAATAATCTCTGTAACATCTTTTCCTTTGCCTCGGACTTGCATCACAACATCTTCATGTCATTGTCTCAATAGCCTTGCCTTTGCTATCATGGAGTCTTCCCTTGCCTTTGTTGTCATGGAGTCTTGCCTTTGCCTTGCATCACAACATCTTACTCATCATATGCATACAACAACATCATAAGCCAACATCATCAGTTCATCAACACCCCAAGCTCAACGGTCTAATTCACATTGTTGCTCCTTGCATTGCTACTTCTTTGTCGCTCATTTTCCATCTGCTCTTTTTCCATCACATATTTATGCTTCTTTGTTGTTGCTTGATGTTGCTCCTTTTCCTTCCTTTATTTGTCATTTCTCCTTTGTTGTTCTTTGTTGCTTCTCTTTTTCCTTCCTTGCTTTGTTTCTTCTCCTTTTCCATTTGGTCTTTTTCCATAAATGATGACAATGCCATCAATCCCCCCCTTTGGAATTAATAAGAAAACACCGATCCTCCCTCTATTGTCCTAAGAAAGATTTCTATTTTCCACTCCTAACCTTTTCTTACCTCCCCCTTTGACATCAATGGAAATGGGGTTAAAAATGTCTTGTAGCCCACCAATCACCATGGGATGATACCAATGAATTAATTCTCTACATCCTACAATATTTTGTCTTGCACAAACAACATTTACTCACTCATTGAATGAACACCACACAAATGGAAAATTAGGACACTGCAAAACACCGCTCTGGATTGAATACTGCTCCAAAATAAATGCTGCTCTGTTGGGATAGGGTCCCCTAGGGTCAATTTTGGGGCACAAGCCCAAGTTTTGGGGCAGAAATCCCAAGTTTTTGTTGTGTAAAGTGTAAGGTCTCCACAAATTGTGGTCGCGGATCACATAGATAGTAAAGTGTCATAAAGGGTTTTACCCTTATTTTATGTAAGTTGTGTCAACTTTATAGATCCACCCATGATCTACGAACCATGGGATTGTATAAAAAGGAGAATCTTAGAGAGTCTAAGGCATGGAAGATATCGGTGAAGATGAATGTAATGGGTCAATAGAAGAGAAGAGCGAAGAATATTAGAGTAGAAGAGAGGCTCTGCAGCTGCATGCGCAGAGGCCTAGAGTAGTGTCCGCAGCTGAGTGCGTGGACCCCTCAGCTGAGTGCGGAGGGAAGTCTTGAGTATGTAAGAAGAACTGAAGTATTAATAAAGAGATTATTCCATAAATATTTGTGTTTGTCTATTTACTTATGTTATGAATGAATGCACCATTATGTTGTGATGAATGATGGGTTTATGAATTAATATTGTATTGATAATCAATTTGGATGACTTATATTGTTATATGAACACAAGTACTAGTAGTTGTTTACGCAAAGAATATCTTGTTGCATGTTAAAATTATCAAACACTTAAGTCGATCTGGGTAAATACAAACTTAGGGGTATCACAGGGGCACGTAAGTGGTTGATTTACTTGTTTAGGGTCCGCGAAAGATAGTCGTAGACCTTCGCGAAGGTCTAGAAGTTGGTTAAAGGAAGTTACATTGATAAGCCTTAAAGGCTTATCGATCTGTGTGAAGGTAGGTTTAGGGCATAAAATGACATTACACTAATCTCTGGGTGCGGAAACTTGGTTCCGACATCCCCCCATACTACTTCAGGTGATACTTTAGTCCGCGCTCCATGGGTTGATGCCAAAAAGGCGAGTAGTGTAGGGATTTGTTTGGAAAACTAACTCTGAACCTAGGTCAGGACACACTAAGCCAACAAATGGTTTCATTTTCGGGATCGGGATCTGCATAAAGAGATGTGTGATGTTGCATCACTGGAATCCAACTAAGAAGGAATTTGAGGAGTGGTTGCATAGGAAGATCCACGAATTCGTGGTGAAAGAAAAAATAAATCCACAATTGATGAAAGAACAGTGGTTGGATAGATATTTATACACATAGATACACAAAATTTTCTTTTGTTCCTTCCCTATTGAACTATACGAGTGGATCGCTAAATTTGAAGACGACAAAGGAAGGTGGAGGCTTGACGATCCAGTAGTGTGGACCTCGAAGTTAGTACAGATACTGGAAGCCTCTGAAGATAAGATTGCACGCACTGTCAATCACTAGCTTGACTGCGTCATAGGAGGATTTGTGAGAGAATTCCCAGTCGATACCTCAGTCAGTTACAGCGAAGCAGAACGATGCTTTTTCAAGGGACCGCAAGGTAAGTATTTGAGATCTTTGAATACTTGGATTAAGATGTCAAAAGCGGGTTATGCCATTAACTTAATGTTTGAAGCTACGTGAAGTGGAAAGTTCTTCAAGGATAAAGGGAGAACAGGCCCTAAATATAGCCCGCTGATTGAGCCTCCTTTGAGTGACAATGAGGGAACAACACAGGCTTCACCGTAGAGCGTTGTCCAGTTAATATGACAAGGGTTTCCACGAATACCTCATCCATCCACACCACCTCTGCCTTCACCTCCACAACATACACCTTCGCCCACACCACCACCACCTCTACCATCGTTCGATATGTCGAATACAATGAAATTGCCCATATTTAAGGGCCTGGGAAATGAAGACCCAGACCAGTTTTGGTTCATAGCAAAGTTTGTATGGACAACCCATAATATTACAGATGATAAAATGAAGAAAGAAACATTGGTTACTGCGCTACAGGATCGTGCGTTAACACGTTACATTAAATACTGCATTGATAACCTGACGGTTCCATTAGTAGACATTCAGGTTGTGCTGAATAAGGAATTCAGTAGGCCCAAGTCTGAATTGCAATAAGTCATTGGATTCAAGGAGATCATGATGAGGCTTGGCGAAACACCCGGGGAGCTGGATCAGAGATTGAAATTCCAGATCCACAAAGCTAATATGAATCTTATGGATGGGTAGCACCACAAATGATTTGTAGCTTCGCTCTTGCCTCACCTAAGGGTTTCCTTATCACAGCAAAAGATTGGGACCCAAGTGGAAGCCCTGGAAATTGTGATGAGATTGCATGAGACGCTGATTCAAGATGTTGCTTTGGGAGTTCGTCAGATTAACACGGAGTTGCAAAATCTATGCATAGAGTTTCAAAGTCTAAAGAAGGATAAAGTGGCTTGGTTGGAGGTGTGCAAAGAATTTTGGTTCCTGAAATGTAAGGTCCAGGGGCATGACAAAGATCATTTCCCTATCTTCGTGAATTATGTTATAGGAGGAGGGTCGATGCCTTTGAGGCCGGAAACTCAATCAGGGCCAAGTGCAGGGCCCATGTTGTGGTGCACTATTTGTCAGGTAGTTGGAAGACATGTAACAGACAATTACCACTTGCTACAGAAATTCATGCAGACACCGCAACAACTTTTCTGCAACTTATGTAAATCGGTGGGCCATGATGATCTAAAATGAGGGTTTGAACATCTTGTCATGCTTACAAGAACCTCCCACTCCAAGGTGATAAGCCCCAAAAATGGGCAATTATATGGGCTCATTTTTCCTCTTAATTCGACTTAATCCACCATTTTCATTAGTTTATTGCATGCTTTTTAATATATTTATGTTAATGGAGTGAATTGGGTTAGTCGTTTTGCCATGTAGTCTAATGTGTGCTTTATGCAGATTTTTGGTCAATTTTGAGACAAAATCAAAGGTTTAATGAGCATTTGGCAACCAAATTCAAGGAAGAACAAGGGAGAGGATTTGTAGGAGGGCGTCCCCTTCATTTATGAACCCTTACCTCAAATTCTCCATCAGAAACTTGGAGCACAAAGGTCCACATTCCAAGGGGCAGCCGAGCAAGTAAAGAAGGACTGTTGTTTATCTCCAGTTCTGGGAAGCCGAGCTCCTTGATTTTAGGAGGGCTGTTGGGGGACTCCATTTGTATGAATAGGGGGGCTTAAGGCCTTAGTTTTTTAAGTTGGATGTTAGCCAGATCTTAGTATATTTTCGCACTTTTTTGCAGCCTTGTACTCAGCGCATTTTCGAGCTCCTTTTGAAGACAATTTATGTGATGTAACTACTATTTTTGATAATGAAAATGAACCAAGTTTTGAGCCAGCACTGATCTTTTTCAGAGGGTTGAAGCTCTTGGGTTAGGGCCCAACCCAAGTTTCCCAGTACCTACTTTGTGTACTTATATGTTTTGTTTCCATTCATGAGTTAATTTCTGCTGCATATACTCATTTTACTTCATTAGATTAGGTTGCTTTTCAGGGTTAGAATAGTTGTTTTTGTTTCAAGTTGCTTAAGTAAGTTGTTGCAGTGATAGGAAAAGATCCAAAAAGGCTAACAGCAGGTCTTGATCTCCTTTCTCCCTCCTTGGGACCATGATTTGAGGTCAAGGCACTACTGCTGCCACCAAAAACACGGTTTTTTCTCTTTCATGTAACTGCTAATGTGATAACTTGATTTGGAAAAGTTGATAGTAGCTTAGATTCACATGCTTAAATCATTTCCTATTAATTTACCATAGTTTTCTCACATGCTTTTCCGTTCATAAGATATTATTCAGCATTTTCTAGTTTTAGGTCAGAAATTAGGTTAAGTTAGACAAAACTTTGTTTTTAGTTCTTTCTATGGTCAGTTTTGCTAAGTGAATGTGTAGATATCTTGTAGGCCATCTCAGCTCACCATCCCTAAATCAAACAGCCAGCACCAACTCACTTCTCCTAGATTTCCCAAATCATTTGCAACATTTCGCCAATCTGCCCTAATTTCTGGGTTTTTCCTTAAAGTTGCTTTCTTGCCCTTTGAACAAATCAGCCCATCTCATTCATCCCTGACGTTCCTTGACAAGTTCTAGACCTATCAACACCTTCATCCAATCTTCATTTCCCTTTTCCCATCATTTTTCCCCGTTCAAACCTCCAAAACCACTTTTGGCCTCCTCCTGTAGATCCTCCTGTAGAACCTCCTGTAGATCCCCTGCAGCCTCCTGTAGAATTTCCTGTGAGTGATTCTTCAAAGTTTGATTGCAACGGAAGTATTCAGAAGGGTAATAGGGGCTTCTTATGACCTCTCCACACCTTCCTCACCTTTTGCAAAAACCAACTCCATCTTCCTTTGCCACCAAACCTCTGCACAGTCACAATGAGTTAAATCACAAGCATAATAATTCCACATAAAAATACTCAAAAGTACAAAAAGATGATTTATTCTCATTTCTCTTCAGAAGTAGCTTGAATAAATGCAATTTACCTTTCAGTAGTCAATGGAACCCAACTCAGTAGTTTCCATCTCTTTTCTTGCAAAAGTAGGGTTAGTGGGTAAACTAGGGTTTGCTAGGGTTTGCTAGGGCTTGCATTTCATTTCAGTTTTCCTTCTCTTTCTGCAAGTAGAATAGCCCCTGTAGAGTTAGCTTTCTTCCATCATAGTAAAAGCTTCTTCTGAGAACTCATAGAAGTTGGCTTAAGCTCCTAGCGAACTTGTGCCAATTGATCAAGTGACAGCCTGTAGTAAGAGCTACTACGTGTGCATACAACGCCGTCGCTTCCATGTTTGTTACGAATTACCGAGTTGATAAAAGTAAAGAAGGAAGCCCCAGGAGTTGTAGCATTATTTTTGCAATACTGGAGCCCACCACAAAGCTTAAACAAACATGATCTAGCTTATGTTGACAATTGTGGAATTATGTACTTGAAACAGGTGTATGTGTTTGTTTGTTTTTCATCTATTTAAATGCTTAACTTGATTTGTTTCAGCTGATATTAAACATATATATCAAACATATAATGCAGCAAATAAAGATCACACAACAGCAAATTTAATAAGGATTTCACCCCGATCTCGTGGGCTATGTCTCCGTGAGCTCTTGTCAACTTGACTTGGCTCTTTGGGATTATGGCTTGAATTCTTTTACAAGTTCCACACTCAACTCTAGAACGTTATTGATTGAACCTATGGGCTTAGAAAAACCATATACATCCCTATCATGGCTGTCCTCTTTGTGCAAGTAGATCTAGGCTCCCTTGGACTTGATTCCTTTAGCAGGTGCACTAAGCTTCTCTAAGCTTCTTAATGGCACAAACTCCTTCAGAATGCTTCAAATGTCTCTAAAACCTCTGCTAATGTCTCCAACACATATCTGACATCAACAAATGACTATTCATTTGCTCAAAATGAGCATTGCATCCCCGATCTAGGCCTTCCTCCACAGTTGGATTTAGGCTGCCTGAAACCTCCTTTCAGCATATCAGCCTTTAGAAGTCTCCATATTCTTCTAAAAACATCTTCATTGGATTCAGAAGTTCATTACAGTCAGGAACAATTGTTTGTTTGTTGAGAATGGATACTGGTAGCTCCTGCAACAGCCTCCAACCACTGGTGGCCCTGAGCTCCAAAATCTCCCTAGATGAAAATCTCCTTGAAGATGGCTTCTTTAGCTTCTCTGCACTGTTCCAATGACTTCAGAAGGCCCAAATTAGCCTAGGTAGACTCTTGTTTCCCTCTCTTTGGTCGAAAATTGACTCTTCAGTTCATTTAATCAATTTCTCGTAGAGATCCTCCACTAAAACTGGCTAATTCCACCTAACTAGAGTTAAATTTGGTAATTCTCGCCAATTTTGGAGGTCCTCCAGGCCTGACCGCCAGTTTACTGTAACCATCAGCGTAACTGCTGGAAGGCAAACACATGGGCAGTTTATCTGGGTGGATATGGTTAAGCTGGCAGGTTAACTAACCGTAACCGTCGAGTTGAGCACGCATGTGACCACTATTACCAGTGGCAATTAGGGATAACATTTGTTAATGTTAACTACAGGTAGCTTTTGGAACCGGCGCATATGAACACATTTTTGGGACCACTAGCGGGTAAGACCGCTGGCAGTCTATTCCCAAACCACAAACCGTAACATAACAAATATAACACGTAACCATAGACTATTAAGAAACAACATGTAGCATAGACGATTAGAGTTCTTGTTTGCCCACGGGAGGTCACGGGTTTGATCCCACTTGACCCAAAATATACTTTTCCATACCAATTCAAGGCCATGTGGTGGCCTCCAGGCTTGTCACGTGTCAGTGATGAGCCCCATAAATGAGTAATTATATGGGCTCATTTTTCCTCCTAACATGATTAAATCAACCATTCTCTTAGCTTATTGCATGTTTTTTATTATATTTATGCTTATGGAGTGAGTTGATTTAGTTAGGATGCCATGAGGTCTAATATGTGTTTAATGTAGATTTTTGTTGAATTTTGAAAATTTTGAAGACAAAGTCAAAGGTTCAATGGACAATTGGCAGCGATAATTTGAAGTGGACAAAGGAGAGGATTTATAGGAGGGAATCCCCCTCATTTATTACTCCCCACTTCAAATTCTCCTTCATGTAGCTCGAAGTACAAACAGCCAAATCAATGCACTAGGAGGCAGCCAAGCAAGTGGAGGATAACTTATGTTTATCTCAAGTTTTGGGAGCCAAGCCTCCCTGATTTTAAGGAAATTGTTGGGAGCTTCAGTTGTATAAGTAGAAAGGCCTAGGGCCTCACTAGGGTCTAATTTTTGTTGAATTTGTGTTGCAGTATTGCTATTGTAAAACTCTGCTCAACTTCGAGCTTACTTTTGGTGATAGTTTCATGTAATCCTATTACTATTTTGATAATAAAGATGAGATTCTTCTTGAGCTAGCACTGATTTACCTCAGAGGGCTGAAGCTCTTGACTTAGGGCCCAATCCAAGCAGCCAAGCTCCTCTTGTTTGTATTTATATGCTTTGTTTCAGTTTATGGATTAGTTGTTATTAGATGAATTTCTTTCTTGGTTAAGAATAGGTTGCTTTTGGTGATTCAGAAGGTTGTTTCCATTTGTCTTTTCCATAGTAGGTTAAGTAGTGATAGAAACAATATTCAAAAGGCTAACAAAAATGCCTTGGCCTCTTTTCCTCCCTTTGGGACCATGAACTAAGGCAAAGACCCTCTTGTTGCCCCAAAAACACAGATTTTCCTTCTCCATAGGATTTCTAGTGTTTGCAGTTTGTTAGAAGGTTAATGCTTTTCTTTAGATCTCTTCCACCATGCTCATTTCTTTCTTTGCAATCAGTCTTCTTCCATACTTTCTCTTCTTGTAGCATTTTTCATCATTTACTTCCATAGCTCATAATTTAGACTAGCTTGATGCAAAATTCGGTTTTTTTTCGATGTACTCATTTCCTTGCTTGCTTGATCTCATTGGTTGATTGTCAGTTCTTTTGCAGCAGATCTCTTCTCACAGCAGGTCAGACTATCAGCCATCACATTCTCTCCCTGATCCATGCCCCATAGGTCGCCTAAAGTTCACCTCGAATCTGCCTTAGTTTTCTGCATTTTTCCATAGTATTTCTTCCTCTCTCCCGATCAACTTTCCCTCTCCTAGTGATCCTTGGTGGACCCTAAGTGCCCTAACACATCATCCCAACCTTCATCTACCTTTTCCACCCACTCTCACACCTTAAAAACCTTCAAAAATGCTCTCGGCATCCTCTTGTAGACCTCTTGTAGACCCTCTGTGTCCTCCTGTAGATTTTCCTATAGGCTTTTTTTTGAAGGCCGAGTGTGGGAAAAGCCTCCAGAAGGCCACCCGAGACCTCCTAGGACCCATATACACCATCCTACATCTCCTCAAACCCAAATTAACCCTCCAACACCACCTATTCGCTTCTACCTCACACACAATAAAATACATGCATGTCAATTTCACATAAAAATCCAAAAAGATGTTATTTGCTTATTTACTTCTAGAAATAGCTTGAGTAGATGTTGTTAACTTCCTTGAGTAGGTAATGGAATTCATTTCATGGTTTTCATAGTGCTTTCTACAAAAGTAGGATTAGTTGGTTAAGTAGGGTTTGCTAGGTTTCCTTTACATTTCAGTCTTTTCCCTTCCTGCAAGTAGAGTAGCCTCTGTAGAGTAAGATTTCCTTTCTTTCATCACATATAGAACTTATTCTGGAATCCATAGAAGTTGGCTTGAGCTCCTAGTGATCTTGTGCTAGCTAACTAAGTGACAGCCTACAGTAAGAACTAGTACTTGTGCATACAGCATCATCGCTTCCAAGTTTGTTACGAACTACTGGGTTGATAAGAGTAAAGTAGGTAGCCCAGGAGTTGTAGCATTATTGCTGCAATACTAGTGCTCACCAGTCGACTCCTAATTGGTCCATCTAGAAAGAATATTCCAGCGAATGTTTTGGAGAATATTCTAGGGAATATTCCAAGGAATATTCCTCGAAATATTCTTTTTTTAATATTTCCAAAAATCAAATTATTCTTGAAAATTGCAGTTTACTAGACATTTTTAAAATGCGATAACTCCTCCATATGGTGTCCGTTTTTCGAACCGTTCATGGCGCAAAAATCAAGAAGATGAGATCTGTTCGGTCGTTCAGGTTCAACACACTTTCGAACACTTTGAAATTTGAGCTATCATTGAAGTCCTAGATCAATATCTGATCACACGATGAGCGTAACTGCCATAGATATGCGTTGATGATGGAAAGAACACTTGTGTATCGAATGAAGATAGAAACACGACCTCTAGATCAAGGCACTAGGGGAGCATGCGTAGGATATCAAGGGTGCATACGAGGCCGAGGAGGAGGAGGAGGACCTGGTAGATTTCGCAGCAAGTTATTTGCTACAATTGCGGAGTTCCAGGAAACTACGCGCGAGAGTGTACGAGCCCGACGCGCCTGTCGTGCTGATATTGTACTCAATTTGATCACACGATAGAAGATTGCCCTATATTAATAGCCAAGATGCAGGAGAAGAGGGCACAACCTCAGCAACCTACCCAAAACCTACAGATGATGAGGGCTGAACCCCGTGAATAGGTTCCTAATGTGAATATCGTGCTGCGAAGTGGAATGACGATTAGCGAGGATAAAGGAAAGTAGCTTGAAGAAAGTGAGTGGGTCTGCAAAGCTCTAGAAAAAGAGGTTGGGTTTGATTTGGAGCGCGTGAGAGAAACATTAATGGAAGCAAAGAAAAGCTTCACTGAGGCTTATACCTTAGGGAGTCAGGATAAACTATCTGAAGAACTGGACCCCTCCAAGCTTACTACCTTTTTGGAAACTTGCATGAAGTTGCTATATGATAGTAAGGCCATGAAAGGATTACAGGAATTGATAAAAAAGTGTGCTAGAAAAGAAAATGCTCCTGAGGGACCGCGCATAGTTATAAAAATTAGTAAGCATAAGGCAAGAACAGGGCGTGAGATGAGGGTCACTATGCAAATAGGAGAATATGAGATGTATCAAGTTATTATGGACTTGGGGTCGGATGCGAACGTATTGCCTAAAAAAACATGGGAAAGAATGGGGAGACCTTTGCTACAGTGGTCTCCAATTCAATTAAGGATGGTAATTCAACAAAATATTATCCCTATGGGAATATTGCAGGGAGTGACAGTAGATATTGAAGGCGTGAGTACGTTAGCGGATGTTGAAGTGATACAGATTGTTGATGACAACAATCCCTACCCTACGCTCCTCGGGATCGATTGGGCTATTAACATGAACGACGTAATCAATTTGAAGAAGGGGACGATGTCATTTGAAAGAAAATCGCTCCGCGTAGTAGTACCTTTGGACCCTACAAAAGGATCGCGCTATACTGAACCGGCCCACGATTATGAAAGCGACGATGATTTGGACTAGATCTAAAAAATAATGATGTGAAACCAAGATTGGGTTAATCCGACAGCTGATGGATGCATTGCATGGGACTGCGAAAGTTCCTATACATCATATTTAGATGAGGAGTTGGAACACTGACAAAATAGGTTGCACAAATTATCTACGCTACATTGTAACATGATGACTAAATCGTTGTGTTGTGTATCGTCGGAGGTAAGAAGTTTTCCTTATTATGATGGTTTGACTAATGTTGATAAATTTTTGGATGCATTTGAAAGAGAAATGCCAGAGAAGCATCACTTTCAGGCCTTGGATTTGGCATTGCGCGCTACACCCGAAAGGTGGTGGGCTACGCACAAAGACAATTTTGGTGGATGGCGCGAGTAGCGAAAAATGATGAGGTTACAGTTTGGATGCCCAAAGGTTCGGCTAACAAAGAAATATGATGGAAGAAATTATCCACATGATCATTTAGCAAAATGGACCGAGGTTTATGGAGCGAAGCCACAACCTGTATGGGTGCATTTATTCTTCCATACTTTCGATGTGATACCAATAAACTGGTACCTGGAAACAGAGCTCCACCACGATACTGAAGAGTGGGACATTTTGAGACAGGGATTCTTGATGACATTCAACTTTGAGAATGGATTTGAATGCATTGATGAAGCATTACAGGAGGTCAATGCAGTGATCTTCATAATACCGCAGGATCCTTTAGATTTGATTCAACCAGATTGGACCACCCAGCGGTGCCATGCGTTGGAGTGCTATAACGTGGTTGCCAAAGAAGAAGACAAGGATCCAAGGAACATTAATATCCCAGAGGCATAAGGCCACCATGAAGTGGAGGGACCACAAATAGAGAATCCAGATATCATTGTGCCACTGAAGACTAGACAAGTGAACATTGGCATAGAAGCGAAGCCAAAGTTTGTGAAGATTGGGGACTACTGGGATGATGCCACAATAGATAAGGGCATTGAGTTGCTCCTTGAGTATCAGGATTTGTTCCCTATGAAGTCTTCAAACTTGAAAGGAATAATAGGGGACTTGGGTGTAATGAAAATTACCTTGAAGCTGGACGGGAAGCCGATTAAGCAAAGGCCCTATTGCCTTAATCCAAAGTATAAAGAAAAGTTCCTCTTAGAGCTGGACAAGATGCTTGCAGCATGTATTATTGAACTGGTAAAGGAATTGGATTGGGTGAGCCCAATGGTAGTTCAAGAATATGAGAATAAGGATGAAATAAGGATATGCGTCAATCTCAGGAAGCTTAATGATGCTTGTGTCCATGATCCTTTTCCGACACCATTCACAGATGAAGTACTCAACAATGTGGGAGGACAGGAAGCATATTTATTCACTATTGGATTCTCGAGATACCATCAGATTAAGATTGTGCCGGAAGACAGGAGTAAGATGACCTTTGCGACCGAGTGGGGATGCTTCCAATATATTGTGATGCCTATTGGACTTAAAAAGGCGTCGGCAATCTTCTTGCGTGTAGTCATCGTGGCGTTCAAAGAGCTCGTTCACAAATTCTTGGAGGTATATTTTGATGAATGGAAAGTGTTTGGACTGGTAAAGTGCCATGTATATTTTACAATGACTCTGTACAATGATACTTTTACAATTACTGTATGCAATGTTCCCCACTTGAAGACTTCATGTGGTGAACTTCTTGTTGTTTTTCTACACCTTGATTGTTTCCCTTTTCATGCTACCCTTTCTCACTTTTCAGAACATTAGATTATGCATTGAGTCTTCTCTTGATGAATATATAATACCTGCAAAAAGTCTTGAAGGAAATACCCATGACAGGATAATAGCAAAACTTACCTCATCCTATAGAGCATATGTTAGTTCTAAACAAAAACAACAAATTAGAATACAAAGAACCTAACATAATTAAGAGATGAACATGCATATACAAAAGATACTTGCCTGGAGCTTACCTCTACTGCATCATTCTGCTACACCTTGCTCTTTGCTGCCCAAGAAAGTCTGGTCCTTTGCACCCCTTTACAACACTTGATCTAGTTTTTTTTCCTTGCCTTCTAGGAGCACGATATTGAATCTGATGTATCTCTGTGATTTCAGATCCCCAATATTTGATTTTCGGTCCTGTAGTAGCCCTCTGAGTCTTCTTTCCAATGCCAAAGTTCTGAACCGATTTGGATTCTTCAAGACAAAGTTATGCCCAATCTCTCACAATGGCCTAATTATGGACTAGTTCAGTAGAGCGAAATTGTACGGTGTGCCACGTGTCATTGTTTCCTCCTTCATCTCTGCAAATGATACACATAAAACTACAGTTTGTGCACTATCCGCCACTTTTACAAAATTCCAATCCACTTCTTGGAGAGCGAGTTATGACAATTTTCCCAAGGTCACCTCTTTGAGTTGAAATTCGGGAACCTACAAAAACCATAACTTCTACAACTCATATCTCTAAAAACTATAGAGAACCAAGACATGAAACTTGGTCACGAAATTCATCAGTATTTCTTCACAAATGAGTTTTAATTTCAGCATCTACGTCTTCACAAATATAAAGTTATAACGAAAATACCACGATCTCAAATTTTGGAGGATATATGAGATTTCTTTTTATAGAGTGGAGAGGGGCTTCTATAGAGAATGTTGGAGGGATTTTAGGAGCTTAAAAAATTATTAATTATTGACTATTCAATGACAAAAATCAATGATAAATTCCATGCCACAACTCCATGGGGTTTTAGCCCACTAATTGGGGTTACTATCTTCAATCTTAAATAACTTACAAACCGCGAGGAATTACGAGGAGAGCTATATATCGATAGAAAGATATTTTTGAGTAGAGTATTCCTGTAATGGTTATGAGACGAGAAACCATGAATGATGATGCCCAATGTACCATGGAAGTTCAGGATCATCCTTAGTGCTTCTTGGGTTGACATCAATGACAACCTCAGATCATCTTTAGATTAACAATCTCCCCCTTTGGCATTGATGGCAACACAAGTACTCCCCCTGCGATCAGAGAACCTCTTCTTACTGCCTTCTCTCCCCCTTTCACATCAATGGAAAAGGGTAACTACCCCTAACACACAACCATCTTGTGGACCTATACACAATTCCACTCCCCCTTTATTTTCTGAATAAGGAAAATCTAATGGGAACTTGGGAGAATCCCAAGCTTCTAGAAAAGATATTCAAATGATTCACGAGATAAAGGTTTAGTGAAGATATCAGCGATTTTTTCTTTTGTAACAACATATTCAAGTTTGATATTCTTTTCAGTGACCTGTTCTCTAACAAAATGATATTTGATCGGAATGTGTTTTTTTTTTATGCATGACAGGATTCTTGGAGATGTTGATGGCACTGGTATTATCACAGAAGATGGGAATAGGATCACTGAATTATATTGAAGATCTTGCAAAGTTTGTTTCATCCAAAGGACTAGAGTACAACAATCTGCCGCTATAATGTTTTCTGCTTCCGCTGTAGATAACGAGATTAAGGTTTTCTTTTTGCTCAACCATGATACGAGACAACCACCTAGATATAATGTTGCTCCACTAGTACTCTTACGATCATCAACTCTTCCTGCCCAATCTACATCTGTAAAGGCTTGAATAATGAGATTGTTTCCCTTGGGATACCACAAGCCATATTCTGATGTGCCCTTTAGATATCGAAGAATTCTTTTGACGGCAATAATATGTGATTCTTTTGGTGCTGCTTGGAATCTTGCTACTTGTCCAACTGCTTGCATAACATATGGTCGGGAGGTTGTTACATATAGAAGACTACCAATCATAAATCTGTACATCCTCTGATCCACATCCTTAGATGAGTCATCTATGCTCAATTTGCACCCTATTACCATCGGAGTAAGGCCAGGTTTGAAATTTTTCATTTTGAATTTCTTGAGCATTTCCTTGATGTACTTGGCTTGAAATATAAACATTGCTTTCTCTTGCTGAGATATTTGAAGCCCTAAGAAGTATGTCCACTCACCAAGTAAAGATATTTCAAATTCACTTTGCATCTTTGTAGCAAAGTTCTTACTTAATCAATCATCATTTCTACCAAAGATTATATCGTCCACATATACCTCGACGATTTTTAAATTATCTTTATCTATTTGTACGTAAATATTGCTATCAGCAGTACCTTTCTTGAACCCTTGTTGACGTAGATATCCATCAAGACGAGCATACCATGCTCTAGAAGCCTACTTGAGACCATACAGAGCCTTCTTTAACTTGCAAACATAGTCTTCTTTTTTTGATAGTAGAAAACCTTCAGGTTGTTCGATGTAAACTTCTTCTTCTAATTCTTCATTTAGAAATGTTGACTTAACATCCATTTGGTAGACTTTTATTTTTCTTGAACATGCATAGGCGAGAAAAATCTGGATGGATTCCATTCTAGAAACTGTTGCAAATGTTTCATCAAAATCAATTCCTTCCACTTGTGCATAGCCTTTGCAAACTAATCTTGGTTTATTCCTAGTAACCTGTTTGTCCTTCAAATGTTTTTCTCCCCCCCTAAACCTATAATGAAACTGCCATCTTGTTCAAACTACCTTCCTATCAATCACAAATTTATGTCATATACTATTGCATAGACTCGCCCTCTACAAACATTAAGGAGTCAACAAGCCATATTGTTCAAAATAGTGAGATGCCTAATAGGCCATCTTGAATTTAGTGATTATCTGAAGCAACTGCTAATTCCTCGTGACCTTTTTCTTTTACAAATCCTAAAATCATAACTACTGAAACATTGTTATCTGCTTTGTCTTTCTGTACCTGTTTCCTTTTCTAGACCTTCTTATTCCTGCAATCTCAAGCCATGTGCCCATAGTTATGACACTTGAAGCATTCAATGTTCTCCATAGGTGATTCCATATGATATCTGCAACTGTAAGTGTTATGGCCATAGTTATGGCATTTGAAACATTCAATATTTGGCCCATCTAGCAGGTATTCTCTTATGACAAATTCATCGTGGAACCTGTCTCGTGATCCTGCAAAATTGCTTCCAGGGTTTTACAGATAATGATTGTACCTGTCAAAAACTTCACAATCCCTAGCCATATGTTCATAGTTAGCACATAAAAAGAAATAACCATTAAATAAACAAACATACCTGGAAGATTTTTCATTCTTCTTTGGAGGCGGTGTTGTAGTTTGTTGTGGTCCTTTGTTCTTGATTGCTTCGGTCTTGTTCTTTGTAGTTGCAACATTATTCTTTGGCTTTTCACTTTGATCAACTTCATTCGTAGAATCATCCTGTGAAGTTGTGGAGCTTGTACCTTCATCACCTGGAGCTTTACCATCTTTAATTGGCTTCATTTTTTCTTCTTCGTCTGTCTTCTCTTGTAAGTGTTATTTTTGTGATCCCTTGAGTTTGTTGATCTCATCATGGGTTGCATCAAGTTCTTCTTTCTTTTGAACAAGATCTTCTTGAAACCATCTTTTCAAGATATTCCTTCTTTTTTCTTCCTCCTCAACCGGTAGCTTGAGAAGATTGGTCTTCTCTACTTCCTTGTTGAGAACTTGCATCTATTCCTTCTGCTTCTCACTTTCAATCCTGAGCCTGTTTATTTCTATTGAAGATGTTTCTAATTCCTTATTCATTTGGCCAACAATGGATATGTATCTTTGATCATATTCCTTCCTTTCAATTTCTGCTTCCTGCATCGGTTGTGTGATCCTGCTAATCTCTACAAATGTTGTGTCGAGTTCTTGTCGCTTTTGTTGGACTTCCCTCTTGAGGTCTCGTGTCATTGTATTATTTATTTCTTCCAACACCCTTGAGCTGTTTGCATAGTTTTGGATCCCTTCTTCACTTCCTTACACAACAAGAATACTTCGACTTCTAATGCTTCCCTTTCTCGGTTGCTTTCTTCCAACTTCTTTTGAAGTCTCTTTAATACATTTGTGTTCTTCTACTTCAATTTTGAGACCTTGAACTTGTTCTTCAAGATTATTGGAACAAATCTTCTCAGCCTTGAGCTCTTTTATAAGCTTGATTACCTCCTTAGAAAATTCTTCTATGGTCAACCCTTCTTCTTCGTTGTTTGATACCTCTTATTTATTGTGCTTGGCCATAAAAATACTCTCTCATTGGCTTCTTCTTCACTGTCACTATCTTCATCAGATGATGAGCTATCTTTGACATTTGAGTCACCTACATATATATTCTCAAGCTTGTCCCATACATTTTTGGCGGTTTTACAACCCAACACCTTATGATAAGCGGATTCAATAAGTCCACTGATAATAATATTCTTTGGTTTTGCATCATTTACCAAATTCTTCTTACCATGTTCATCTATGGTTGGTCTAAAGCCATTTTGAATAGTGTCCCATAATTCTTAACCTTGCACCAAGAGATAGACCTCCATTCTTCCTTTCCAGAGTGCATAATTATTTTCATTGAACAAAGGTACACCATTCTTGGTATGCTCCATGATCTCCTTCCAGTTGTTAAATTGTTATTGAAGGAACAAAGCTCTGATACCAATTGTTGGAAATACTGAGGAGGGGGGTTGAATCAGTATTCCTTTCAATTAATATTATTATTAATATTTCAAAGCACTAGTTAATCTTCAATTATTATTAGTGTTTGTACAATGATAGCAGTAAACAAAAGGAACACAAATGCACACATTTTTTAAGGTGGAAACCCCCTCCGTGACAAAAACCACCTGAACGCTTTTCTAAAAAATTTTTAATCTTCAAATCCAATTGAAAAGAAAGCTCCAACTTCCTAAAATATAGAAAATCATTCTTCTCCAGCTCCCACTGGATGGACGCTCCAATGCCTGAGATTCTTCAGTAGCCAACTAAACGGATGCTCTAATACCCAATGACCTACAACTTACCCTAGCACCACCCTACCACCCTGAAGTTTTCACAGGCTTGAACCTGTTGGTGACTTCATGCACTAGCCTAGCACCACCCTACCACCCTATAGAAGAATAAAATAAGAATGGACTCCTGTACTAGGTAAAATGGTCCACTTTACAATGATATAGAATGATGTAGAAGAAGAAGACACACTAGACCATAACCCCAACTATGACATAACCACCTAATGATGATCCTAGACCACCCGACACTACCTCTTCAACTCTTGGTAGATAGACATTTGTACAAATTATACAATGATGCTTTTACAATGGCTTTGTACAATGATACTTTTACAATGACTGTATGCAGTGCTGCCCACTTGAAGACTTCATGTGGTGAACTTCTTGTTGTTGTTCTACACCTTGATTGCTTCTCTTGTCACGCTACCCTTTCTCACTCTTCAGAACATTAGACTATGCATTTAGCCTTCTCTTGATGAATATATAATACCTGCAAAAATTCTTCAAGGAAATACACATGACATGATAATAGCAAAACTTACCTCATACTACAGAGCATATGTCAATGCTAAACAAAAACAACAAAGTAGAATACAAATAACCTAATGAAATTAAGAGATGAACATGCATATACATAAGATACTTGCCTGGATCTTACCTCTACAGCATCATTTTGTTGCACCTTGCTCTTTGCTACCCTAAAAAGTATGGTCTTTTGCACCCCTTTATAGCACTTGATCTAGTTTTTTTGTTCTTGCCTTCTAGGAGCACGATATTGAATCTTATGTATCTCTGTTATTTAAGATCCCCAATATGTGATATTCACTCCTGCAGTAGCCCTATGAGTCATCGTTCCAATGCCATAGGTCTGACTTGATTTGGATTCTTCAAGGCAAAGTTATGCCCAATCTCTCACAATGACCTAATTATGGACTAGTTCAGTAGAGCAAACTTGTATGATGTGCCACATGTTACTGTTTCCTCCTTCGGCTCTGAAATTAATACACAGAAACCTATAGTTTGTGCACTATCTTCCACTATTTACAGAATTCCAATCCACTTCTCAGAAAGAGAGTTATGACGATTTTCCCAAGGTCACCTCTTTGAGATGAAATTTGGGAGCCTGCAAAAACCTTAAATGCCACAGATCATATCTCAGAAAATATAGTGAACCAAGTTTTGAAATTAGGTCACAATGTTCATCAAGATTTCGTCTCAAATGGGTTTTAAATTCAGCATCTACGACTTCGCAGATATAAAGTTATAGTGAACATTCCACGATCACACCTTTTGGAGGATATATGAGATTTCTTTTTATAGAGTTGAGAGGGGCTTCTATAGAGAATGTTGGAGGGATTTTAGGAGCTTAAAAAATTATTAATAATTGAATATTAAATGACCAAAATCAATGATAAATTCCATGCCACAACCCCATGGGGTTTTAGCCCACTAATTTAGGTTATTGACTTCATTCTTGAATAACTTACAAACTGTGAGGAATTACGAGGAGAGCTATATAATGATAGAAAGATATTTTTGAGTAGAGTATTCCTATAATGGTTATGAGATGAGAAACCATGAATGATGATGGCCAACGTGCCATGGAATTTCAGGGTCATCCTTCGTGCTTCTTTGGTTGACATCAATGACAACCTGATCCGAATTGGATCCTAAAACTCTCTAAGTTTTCATGATTGTTTCAAATTATGCTAAAGGTTAAAGTCCTAGAAAAGATCGAAGCTATCAGAAGGAATCCTCATAATAACTGCAGTTGTGGCCGGAGCAGAGCAACGAGGACCCTCGGTCAAGCCTGTAGACCGTTGGCCCATGTTAAAGCACAATGGCACAAAACTGGCAAAACCGGAGGCGAGATCAAGGAACAGAGGTGGATTCAATGCTAAGCACTAATCGCATATCACAGGGTGTCCCCCTCAGTGAAGGAAATCCCCAAAACGCTCAGACCCAAAAACGCTATAAAACTCGGAAAAGTAATTGTTTTGCTTCCGTAGCACAGATTCCCCAAAACCAGCAGGATATCGAAAGGCTTCAAGGTGGTAAGCAGTTTTGACTGAGTCCCGCCCGATGACACACATCGAGCTACATGCGTCCGGCGGAAGAGAGAGGAAACTGCCCGCATCGGACGGGTAAACGTCGTTCGACTTGTCCACCCGATATGAAGGACGACCGTAGGATCTAGGGGGGTCCAGATCGACGGCGGAGATACATCCCGATGACTGACCGGATTAGACAAGTTAAAAAGCAAGATGACAGGGATTTGAAGTCCAACGTGGATGATGTGTTGGCAAATGATTCATGTTCACAGGTGATCTTGAAGCAAACAAATTTAATAGCCATTCGAGTATGATTCAAGAAATCTGACACCCAGTTCGTTAGCAAACAGGTGGCCACCTCCCTACCAGGTGTTACCCACTAATGATGACGTAGAGCAGAAGAATTTGAAAGGACAGAGGAAAGGAAACCAGAAGGCCGGAAAGCAGAAACGAGCAGTCGAAGAGCAGACTAGCTTTAAAGCCATGAACTGACAGAAGTAGAAAAACAAGAGGCAGACAACAAAGAGACGGAGAAAGCTAATAGCAGAGAACATAGAGTAGAAGTCGAGCTGACCTGAAGGTAGCATTGAGCCAGACAGAGCCAGAAAGAGTGAGAGAGTCTGTGTACTCCATTAAAGGCTTGAGAGGTTCAAGCAAGTAGTTGATGGACACAGTGATGTGGACAAGGCAACAAAGTTCATTGAACAAATCCAAGAGATTTACTAGGTAGTACAGGAACAGCTAGAAAAGAGCCAAGCCAAGTACAAGGCAAGACATGACAAGCATTGAATGGAGCATAGTTTCCAAGTTGGTGACCAAGTCTAGCTATATATCAGCAAAGATAGGATGCAAGGTGAAGGTAAGAAGCTAAAGCCAATAAGATATGGACCTTTCAAGATACTTGAGAAAATTAGTGAGAATGCTTTTTTCCTTGATCTACCAGCTTACATGCACATCTACTCAGTTGTTAATGCAGATAGCTTGAGACTATTTGAACCTTCATTAATTGAAGATCCCGAAGAGTAGAGTCAATTGCCTTCTATTGATGATCTGTTACCTGAATATCTTAACGAGTTGTAGGAAGACGCAGTTCTGGACAGGAAGGTAAGAACTACACGGAGAGGTGACATTGAGTACCTCGGGATCAGACTCAAAGGTTCAAATCCAAGCAGTGTGAAATGGATAGAAATTAAGCAAGCAAGGAAGCAATACCCTCACTTGATTGATGCTTGAAATAAAACCAACTTTTGATGGTCCAAAAGCTTTTTCGGTGGGAAGGCCGTGATCAGAATTGGATCCTAAAACTCTCTAAGTTTTCATGACTGTTTCAAATTATGCTAAAGGTTCAAGTCCTAGAAAATATTAAAGCTATCAAAAGGAATCCTCATAACAATTCAAGTTGTGGCCAGAGCGGAGCAACGAAGACCCTCGGTCAAGCGCGAAGACCGTTGGCCCACGGTAAAGCACAATGGCACAAAAATGGAAAAACCAGAGGCCAAATCAAGGAATAGAGGTGGATTCTGATACATAATTAGCGCTAAGTGCTAATCGCGTATCGCAGGGCGTCCCCCTCAGTGAAGGAAAGCCCCGAAACACTCAGACTCGAAAATGCTATAAAACTCGGAAAAGTAACTGTTTCAGTTCCGTAGCGCGGATTCCCCAAAACCGGCAGGATATCAGAAGGCTTTGAGGTAGTCAGCATTTTTAACTGAGTCCCGCCTGATGCCACACATCGAGCGACATGCATCTGGTGGAAGAGAGAGAAAACCACTCACATCGAACTGGTAAACGTCATGCGACTTGTCTGCCAGATATGAAGTGCGACCGTAGGATCTGGGGGGGTCCAGATCGACAACGGAGATACGTCCCGATGACTGATCAGATTTGACATGTCAAAAAGCAAGATGACAGGGAGTTGAAGTCTAACGTGGATGATGAGTTGGCAAATGATTCATGTTCGCGGGCGATCTTGAAGCAAATAGATTTAACGGCCATTCGAGTATGATTCAGGGAATCTGACACCCATTTTGTTAGCAAAAAGGTGGCCACCTCCCTACGAGGCGTTACCTAGTGATGATGATGTAGAGCAGAGGAATTAAAATGGACAAAGGAAAGGAAACAAGAAGGCTGGGAAGTGGAAACGAGCAGTCAAAGAGCATACTGGCTTTAAATCCATGAACTGACAGAAGCAAAAAAATAAGAGGCAGACAACAAAGAGACGCAGAAAGCTAATAGCAGAGAATAGAGAGTAGAAGCTGAGCTAACCTGAGGTAGCATCGTGCCAGATAGAGCCAGAGAGATTAAGAGAGTCTATGTACTCCATTGAAGGCTTGAGAGGTTCAAGCAAGCTCCTCGGTATAGGCCTGTCATACTACTGTGACCTTCAGAGGTCGAGTTTCAGTAAGGAGAGTCTGTGCACTCCATTCCTACTGAGACTCGAATCGAGCTCAATATTGTAAAACTCTACTTGAAAACATAATAGAGAGGTCACCACAGAAAGGTTGGACCAAGAGACGTAGCCCAGGAGCATTAGGTGAACTCCTTATTAAACTTGTTTTGTTTACATGTTTGACTGTTATGTTTTCTATGATTGCCTCAGTGTCTATGTATTCTAGCAATCTTATCGATCCATCGCATAAGTAACATAGGCACATCCATGCACATGAGTCTATAATACCTTTCATTCTTTATCTTGGATAAATTCCAGATCAAGTGGTATCAGAGCTTAGGTTTGCCAAGGTTAGACAAGCTTGTGCTAGATTTTGTTGTTGAATGCTAACTAGATCAAAGCTTAAATTAGGAGAAGGAGAATTGGCTGAAACTAACCCGGAAATTGGAAGAGTCTATTCTAAGAGGAAAATGTCAGAAGAAAATCCCTTGGAATCAGACCCCCAGTTCATGGATAGTTTTATGACCCTGAAATCCATGGTGGAGGAAACATATAGGGACTATAAGAAACATAGAGATGAAGATGCATCAAGCTCCAAACAAGACAAAGGAGTAGAAGAATCTCTCCTCCATGACCACTCCAAAGGCAAAGGGAAAGAAGAAAAATTCCTCACGCCTCCTAATAGCCCTGAACATTAAAATTTGACATCTTTGATTAAATTAGATGTTAAATTTGATTTACCAATATATGATGGAGTTGAATGCAGAGAAGTTGGATAATTGGATCAGACAAATTGATGTTTATTGCAGAGTGCAGATTATTGACTCAGACAAGAGTAAGATTCAGCTGGTCAGCCTACGCCTTGGGGGCACTGCCTTGGTATGGTGGGAAGGCAGGACACAAGATGACATGAAGAAACATGGTAAGATTCTTTCTGTCTTGAGTGAATTTGTTTCTGCAATTAAAAAGCAATTCTATCCACTAGCCAACATGCAGCAAGCCTTGATGAGCTGGAAAACTCTTCAACAACTAAAAGGGAAAAGTGTACAAGGTTACACTCAAGAATTTAGGAAAAAAGCTTTGATTCTAGGAATTTCTTTAGACTCACCTGAGACTCTGTTGAAGTACATAGGTGCTCTACATAGCTACATGAGGCACACTATCCTCATGTTTAATCCCACTAGCATAGATGAGGTATCCGTTCAGGCTACACATCTAGAAGCTAGAGTTAAGAATGGGAACCCAGAAGTTGGGGGATCATCCCAACCCACTGCAAGCAAAAATAAGGAGAAAAAAAGACAGAAATGGAAAGAGAGGAAGACAAACACTATACAGAAGAGTAAGTCCTCATGCACTCACTGTAAGAAGGATGGGCATGATGATGAACACTATTGGATTCTGCATCCGGAGCTGAAACCTAAGAAGTTCAAGGGCAAGAAGAAGAAGACTGTTGTAGCTATTCAAAAAGATTTGGGGTCAGACTCAAGAGATGAAACAACAATCGCAGTCAGAGGTATAAAAGGTAAAAATTCTAAAGCATCTACTAGTAATTATGCACAATCTACTGATAATGAAGAAAATGATAGAAAAAGACGTGAGTTTTTTCATATTCGAGTTATTTCCAATCATCAAAAGATTGATACTTTGTTTGATAGTGGCTCACAAGTAAATTTAATTTATGAAGCAATTGTAAAGAAGTTTGGATTACTAACCACACCTCACAA
>APFE030840996.1:839-23936 GCA_000404065.3 Pinus taeda | reverse complement strand
TTCTACAACAGTTTCATTTAGTCATCAGATATAAAAAGGGCATACACAATAAAGTTGCAGATATGTTATCTAGACCAATTATAATTGCATCTACTATAATTAAGCATAATTCAGTATTGCATGAGAGCTACATTGAACAATATGCTCAAGATATAGATTTTAAAGATGTATATGCAACTTTAAGTCAAGGAAAACGAGTAGAAAAATTGGATTATCATGTTAAGGACCAACTCATGTATCATTGTGGGAAGCTATGCATTCCACAAATTGAAAGAGTAAAGATAATTTGATAAGCACACACTTCTCTAATATCAGGTCACTTTGGTGTAAGTAAAACGGTTGCACAGCTGCAAAGATTTTGTTATTGGCCGAAAATGAATGAGACAGTTTCTATATATGTAAAAGGGTGTACCATGTGTGCTAAAAGCAAGCCCAACAATAGAAAACTAGGCTTGTACACTCCACTACCAGTTCCTTCTCATCCTTGGGAAAGTCTTTCCATGGACTTTGTTGGAGGAGTGCCTAAATCTAGGAAAGGCCATGACTATTTATATGTTGTTGTGGATAGGTTCAGCAAAATGTGTATTTTAATACCTTGTAACAAACAGATAACAGCTGAACAAACTACAAAGTTGGTCTTTCAGTGTGTATGGGTTCATTTTGGATTACCCACTTCCATAATATCTTATTGAGATACCCGATTTGTTGGGAAATTTTGGTCAAGCTTGTGGGAATTGATGGACACCAGGCTAAAGAAAAGCACAGCTTTTCATCCACAAACAAATGGCCAAACAGAAGTGGTCAACAAGACAGTGATCTAGTTTCTTAGAGGTTATTGCAGCAAGCATCCCAAACTTTGGGGTGAACATTTATGTTATGTGCAACATGCTTACAACCGAGCTAAACATTCTTCTACACAGAGATCTCCTTTTGAAACCTGTTTTGGTTTCACACCAAGGTCTCCCTTGGATTTTGTCTTTGGTAAAGACATAGCAGTTGATGGACACAGTGATGTGGACAAGGCAACAAAGTTCATTGAACAAATCGAAGAGCTTCACCAGGCAGTGCAGGAACAGCTGGAAAAGAGCCAAGCCAAGTACAAGGCAAGGCATGACAAGCATCGGATGGAGCATAGTTTCCAAGTTGGTGACCAAGTCTGGCTGTATATCAGCAAAGATAGGATGCAAGGTGAAGGTAAGAAGCTAAAGCCAATAAGATATGGACCTTTCAAGATACTTGAGAAAATTGGTGAGAATGCTTTTCGCCTTGATCTTCCAGCTTACATGCACATCTAATCAGTTGTTAATGCAAACAGCTTGAGACTATTTGAACCTTCATTAATTGAAGATCCCGAAGAGTAGAGTCAATTGCCTTCTATTGATGATCTGTTACCTGAATATCTTAATGAGTTGCAGGAAGATGCAGTTCTGGACAGGAAGGTAAGAACTACACGCAGAGGTGACGTTGAGTATCTCAAGATCGGACTCAAAGGTTCAAATCCAAGCAGTGCGAAATGGATAGAAATTGAGCAAGCGAGGAAGCAATACCCTCACTTGATTGATGCTTGAAATAAAACCAACTTTTGGTGGTCCAAAAGCTTCTTCGGTGGGAAGGCCATGATCAGAATTGGATCCTAAAACTCTCTAAGTTTTCATGACTGTTTCAAATTATGCTAAAGGTTCAAGTCCTAGAAAATATCAAAGCTGTCAGAAGGAATCCTCATAATAATTGCAGTTGTGGCCAAAGCGGAGCAACGAGGACCCTCGGTCAAGCGCGAAGACCGTTGGCCCATGGTAAAGCGTAATGGCAGAAAACTGGCAAAACCAGGGGCCATATCAAGGAACAGAGGTGGATTCTGATACACGATTAGCGCTAAGCACTAATCACGTATCGCAGGGCATCCCCCTTAGTGAAGGAAAGCCACAAAACGCTCGGACTCAAAAATGCTATAAAATTCAGAAAAGTAACTGTTTCGGTTCCGTAGCGCAGATTCCCCAAAACCGGCAGGATATCGAAAGGCTTCGAGGCGGTAAGTAGTTTTGACTGAGTCCCGCCTGACACCACACATCGAGCGACACACGTCTGGCAGAAGAGAGAGAAAACAGCTCACATCAGATGGGTAAACGTCATGTGACTTGTCCACCTGATATGAAGGATGACTGTAGGATCTAGGGGGGTCCAGATCGACGGTGGAGATACGTCCCAATGACTAATCGGATTTGAGACGTCAAAAAGCAATATGACAGGGATTTGAAGTCCGACGTGGATGATGAGTTGGCGAACGATTCGTGTTCGCGAGCGATCTTGAAGCAAATAGATTTAACGACCATTTGAGTATGATTCAGGGAATTTGAAACCCAGTTCATTAGCAAACAGGTGGCCACCTCCCTGTGAGGCATTACCCAGTGATGATGACACAGAGCAGAGAAATTCGAACGGATAGAGCAAAGGAAACCAGAAGGCCAGGAAGCGGAAATGAGCAATCGAAGAGCAGACTGGCTTTAAAGCCATGAACTGACAGAAGCAGAAAAACAAGAGGCAGACAGTGAATAGACGCAGAAAGCTAATAGCAGAGAACAGAGAGTAGAAGCCGAGCTAACCTAAAGGCAGAATCGAGCCAGACAGAGCTAGAGAGAGTCAGAGAGTCTGTGTATTCCATTGAAGGCTTGAGAGGTTCAAGCAATCTCCTTGGTATAGGCCTGTCATACTACTATGACCCTCAGAGGTCGAGTTTCAGTAAGGAGAGTTTGTGCACTCCATTCCTACTGACTACATTCTGTTAGTGAGACTCGAGTCGAGCTCACTGTTGTAAAACTCTGCATGAAAACATAATAGAGAGGCCACCACTAAAAGGCTGGACCAGGAGATGTAGCTCAGGAGCATTGGGTGAACTCCTTATTAAACTTGTTTTGTTTACATGTTTGACTATTATGTTTTCTCTGATTGCCTCAGTGTCTATTTATTCTAGCAATCTTATCGATCCATTGCATAAGTAACATAGGCACATCCCTGCACATGAGTCTATAATACCTTTCATTGTTTATCCTGGATAAATTCCAGATCACAATCCCAGATCATCTTTAGATCAACAATCTCCCCCTTTGGCATTTGATGGCAACACAAGTACTCCCCCTGCGATCAGGGCACCCCTTCCTACTCTCTTCTCTCCCCCTTTGACATCAATGACAAAGGGTAAATCCCCCTAACACACAACAATCCTGCAGACTTGTACACACTTCCACTCTCCCTTTATTTTCTTAATAAGGAAAATCTAATGAGAACTCGGGAGAATCCCAAGCTTCTGGTGAAGATATTCAAATGCTTCACGAGGTAAGGGTTTAGTGAAGATATCAGCGATTTGTTCTTTTTTACCAACATATTTAAGTTTGATATTATTTTTAGCGACTTGTTCTCTAACAAAATGATATTTGATCGGAATGTGTTTTGTTTTTTAATGTGCGACAAGATTCTTGGAGATGTTGATGGCACAAGTGTTATCATAGAAGATGGGAATAGGCTCACTGAATTGTACATGAAGATATTACAAATTTTGTTTCATCCAAAGGACTTGAGTACAATAAGTTGTCGCTGCAATGTATTCTTCTTCCGCTGTAGAGAAAGAGATTGAGGTTTTCTTTTTTCTCAACCATGATATGAGACAACCAACTAGATAGAATGTTGCTCCACTAGTACTCTTACGATCATCAATGCTTCCTACCCAATCTGCATCTATAAAGGCTTGAATAATGAGATTGTTTCCCTTGGGATACCACAATCCATATTCTTTTGTGCCCTTTAGATATCGAAGAATTCCTTTGACGACAATAATATGTGATTCTTTTGGTGCTGCTTGGAATCTTGCTACTTGTCGAACTGCTTACATAACATCTGGTCAGTAGGTTGTTACATATAGAAGACTACCAATCATAGATCTGTACAACCTCTGATCCACATCCTTAGATGAGTCGTCTATGCTCAATTTGCAACCTGTTACCATCGGAGTAAGGATGGTTTTGTAATCTTCCATTTTGAATTTCTTGAGCATTTCCTTGAGGTACTTGGCTTGACATATAAATATTCATTTCTCTTGCTAAGATATTTTAAGCCCTAAGAAGTATGTCAACTCACCAAGTAAAGACATTTCGAACTCACTTTGCATCTTTGTAGCAAATTTCTTACTTAGTCGATCATCATTGCTACCAAAGATTATATCATCCACATATACCTCAACGATTGTTAAATTACCTTTATCTATTTGTACGTAAAGATTGCTATCAGCAATACCTTTCTTGAACCCTTGTTGACGTAGATATCCATCAAGATGAGCATACCATGCTATGGGAGCCTACTTGAGACCATACAGATCCTTCTTTAACTTGCAAACATAGTCTTCTTTTCCTAATAGTAGAAAACCTTCAGGTTGTTCGATGTAAACTTATTCTCCTAATTTTCCATTCAGAAATATTGACTTAACATCCATTTGGTAGACTTTTATTTTTCTTGAACATGCATAGGCGAGAAACATCCAGATGGCTTCCATTCTGGCAACTGGTGCAAATTTTTCATCGAAATCAATTCCTTCCACTTGTGCATAGCCTTTGCAAACTAATCTTGTTGTATTCCTAGTAACCATGTCCATCCTTCAACTGTTTTTCTCCTCCTAAATCTATAATGAAACTGCCGTCTTTTTCAAACTATCTTCCTATCAATCACAAACTTGTGCCATATACTGCTACATAGACTCCTCCTCTACAAACATTAAGGAGTGATAAAGCCAGATTGTTCAAAATAGTGAGATGCCTAACGGGCCATCTTTACTTGAGTCATTATTTAAAGCAACTACTAATTCCTCATGACCTTTTACTTTTACAAATCCTAAAAGCATAACTGCTGAAACCTTGTTATCTTCTTTGTCTTCCTATACCTGTTTCCTTTTCCATACCTTCTTATTCCTACAATCATGAGCCATGTGCCCATAGTTATGACACTTGAAGCATTCAATGTTGTCCATGGGAAATTCCATCTGATATCTACAACCGCGAGCGCTATGGCCATAGTTATCGCATTTGAAACATTCAATATTTGGCCCATCTAGTAGGTATTCTCTTCTGAAAAAATCATCGTGGAACCTGTCTCGTGATCCTACAAACTTTATTCAAGGGTTTTGCATATAATGATTGTACGTGTGAAAAACTTCACAATCCCTAGCCATATGTCCATAGTTAGCACATAAAAAGCAATAACCATTAAATAAACGAACATACCTGGAAGATTTTTCATTTTTGTTTGGAGGCGGTGTTGTAGTTTGTTGTGGTCCTTTGTTCTTGATTGCTTCGGTCTTGTTCTTTGGAGTTGCAACATTCTTCTTTGGCTTTTCACTTTGATCAACTTCCTTATTAGAATCATCCTGCAAAGCTTTAGAACTTGTACCTTCATCAACTGGAGCTTTACCATCTTTAATTGCCTTCATTTTTTCTTCTTCATTTGTCTTATCTTGTAAGTGTTCTTTTTGTGATCCCTTGAGTTTGTTGATCTCATCACAGGTAGCATCAAGTTCTTCTTTCTTTTGAGCAAGATATTCTTGAAACCATCTTTTCAAGATCTTCCTTCTTTTTTCTGCCTCCTCAACCTCTAGGTTGAGAAGAGTGGTCTTCTCTACTTCTCTATTGAGAACCTATATATGTTCCTTCTGCTTCCCATTTTCAATCCTGAGCTTGATTATTTCTATTGAATATGTTTCTAATTCCTTTTTCTTTTGGTCAACAGCGGATATCTTTGATCAGATTCCTTCCTTTCGATTTCTGTTTCCTGCATTTGTTGTGTGATCCTACTAATCTCTGCAAATGTTGTGTTAAGTTCTTGTTTCCTCTATTGGACTTCTCTCTTGAGGTCTCGTGTTGTTGTATTATTGATTTCTTCCAATGCCCTTGAGTTCTTGGCATAAGTTTGGACAGTGTTTCCCTTCTTCACTTCCTTACGCAACGAGACTACTTCGGCTTCTAATGCTTCCCTTTCTCGGTTGCATTTTTCCAACTTCTTTTGAAGTGGCTCTTCAATACATTTGTGTTCTTCAACTTCAGTTTTGAGACCTTGAACTTGTTCTTCAAGAGTATTGGAACAGATCTTCTCAACCTTGAGCTCTTTTATAAGCTTGATTGCCTCTTTAGAAAATTCTTCTATGGTCAACCCTTCTTCTTCGTTGTTTTATACATCTTGTTTATTGTGCTTGGCCATAAACAATACTCTCTCATTGGCTTCTTCTTCACTGTCACTATCCTCATCAGATGATGAGCTATCTTTGACATTTGAGTCACCTGCATATATATTCTCAAGCTTGTCCCATACATTTTTGGCGGTTTTACAACCCAACACCTTATGATAAGCAGATTCAATACGTCCACTGATAATAATATTCTTTATTTTGCATTATTTACCAAATTATTCTTACCTTGTTCATCTATGGTTGGTGTAAATCCATTTTCAACAATGTCCCATACTTCGTAACCTTGCGCCAAGAGATAGACCTCCATTCTTCCTTTCCAGAGTGCATAATTATTTTCATTGAAAAGAGGTACACCATTCTTGGTATGCTCCATGATCTCCTTCCAGTTGTTAAAATGTTATTGAAGGAACCAAGATATGATACCAATTGTTGGAAATACTGAAAGGGGGGGTGAATCAGTATTCTTTTCAATTAGTATTATTATTAATCTTTCAGAGCATTAGTTAATCTTAAATTATTATTAGTGTTTGTACAATGATAGTAGTAAACAAAAGGAACAGAAATGCACATAGTTTTTAAGGTGGAAACCGCCTCCAGGACAAAAACCACCTGAACACTTTTCTAATAATTCTTTAATATTCAACTCCAATTGAAAAGAAAGCTTCAACATCCTAGAATCTAGAAAAGGATTCTTCTCCAACTCCCACTGGATGGACACTCCAACTTCTGAGATTCTTTAGTAGTCAACTGAACGAATGCCCCAACACCCAATGAGCTACAACTCACCCTACCACCACCCTACCACCCTATAGAAGAATAAAAGAAGAATGGACTCTCGTACCAGGGAAAATGGTCCACTTTACAATGATATAGAATGATGTAGAAGAAGAAGACACACTAGACCATAACCCCAACTATGACACAATCACCTAATGATGATCCTAAACCTCCCAACATTGCCTCTTCAACTCTTCGCTGATAGACACTTGTACAACTTTTACAATGATGCTTTTACAATGACTACACAATGATATTTTTACAATGACTGTATGCAGTGGTGCCCACTTGAAGACTTAATGTGGTGAAATTCTTTTTGTTGTTTTGCACCTTGATTGCTACTCTTGTCATGCTACCCTTTCTCACTCTTCAAAGCATTTGATTATGCATTGAGTCTTCTCTTGATGAATATATAATACCTGCAAAAAGTCTTCAAGGAAATACCCATGACATGATAATAACAAAACTTACCTCATCCTACAGGGCACATGTCAGTGCTAAACAAAAACAAGAAACTAGAATACAAATAACCTAATGCAATTAAGATATGAACGTGCATATATAGAAGATACTTGCCTAGATCTTACCTCTGTTGCATCATTTTGCTGCACCTTCCTCTTTGCTGCCCTAGAAAGGCTTGTCCTTTGCACCCCTTTACAGTACTTGATCTAGTTTTTTTTTAATTCTTGCCTTCTAGGATCACGATATTGAATATTATTTCTCTCTGTGATTTGAGATCCCCAATATGTGATCTTCTATCTTGTCATAGCCCTCTGAGTCTTCTTTTCAATGCCACAGTTCTGACCCAATTTGGATTCTTCAAGGCAAAGTTATGCCCAATCTCTCACAATGACCTAATTATGGACTACTTCAGTAGAGTGAACGGCATGCCACGTGTCATGGTTTCTTTCTTTGACTCTGACATTGATACAAAGAAAATGAAAGTTTGTGCAAGATCCGCCACTTTTTAATGAATTCCAATCCACTTCTCAAGAGAGAGTTATGATGATTTTCCCAAGGTCACCTCTTTGAGATGAAATTCAGGAGCCTACAAAAACCCTAACTTCCACAGATCATATCGCTGAAAATATTGAGAACCAAGATATGAAATTCGGTCATGATTTTCATCCATATTTTGGCTCAAATCAGTTTTAATTTCAGCATCTAAGACTTCACATATATAAAGTTATAGCGAAAATGCCACGATCACAACTTTTGGAGGATATATGAGATTTATTTTTATACAGTTGAGAGGCGCTTCTATAGAGAATGTTGGAGGGATTTTAGGAGATTAAAAAATTATTAATTATTGAATATTCAATGAAAAAAATCAATGATAAATTCCATGCCACAACCCCGTGGGGTTTTATCCCACTAATTGGGGTTACTAACTTCAATCTTGAATAACTTACAAACCATGAGGAATTACGAAGAGAGCTATATATCAATAGAAATATATTTTTGAGTAGAGTATTCCTATAATGGTTATGAGATGAGAAACCATGAATGATGATGCCCAATGTGCCATGGAAGTTTAGGGTCATCCTTGGTGCTTCTTGGGTTGACATCAATGACAACCTCAGATCATCTTTAGATCAACAATGTCAGCGGAGTCTGGATATATTAAAGGAGAAAATGGTCACCGCGTCGATCCTAGTCTTCCCACATTGGAAGAAGGAGTTTCATGTGCATGTGGATGCTTCATGTATTGCGCTGAGATTAGTGTTGACACGGGCCCGTGAAGGAGAGTTGGATCACCCTATAGCGTTTGCAAGTAGGAAGTTGTCTAAGGCTGAAAAGAATTATACAACGATAGAGCGCGAAGGTTTGGCTATGGTGTGCGCACTCCAGAAGTTCAAACATTACCTCCTAGGCAGTCACTTTAAGATGTATACAGACCATTCTACATTAAAGTACCTAGTCAAAAAGCTTGCGTTTGGTGGGGGGGGGGGGGAATATGCAGATGGTTGTTGTTGTTTCAGGAGTATGATTTCGAAGTAATTGTGAAGCCAGGATGGTTGAATGAAGGGCTAGATCATCTGTCGTGCATTGAAACAGGAGAGGAGCCTACCAATTTAGAGGAGGGGTTGTTTGATGCTCAACTCTTTGCGGTACGCATCGCAAACAATCACTTTGAAGACATTATCCACTTCCTGACTACAGGAACACTCCAGAGGGATACACTAGTCAACAAAAGAAGGAATTGGTGGTGCGCACGGAAAAATTTTCTGTTATTGCAGGCCATTTGTATAAAATGGGATCGGACAAGATACTGCAACACTTTGGGCCTGATTTTGAGCGAACAAGTGTCCTCGTTGAAGCTCACGGAGGAGCTGTGGGAGGCCATTATGCAGGAAAAGCAACAATGCAAAAGATTTACGCGCTGGGTTGTGGTGGCCAACGTTACATAAGGATTCCAAAGCATATTGTAGGGCGTGCAATGCATGTCAAAGAATCAGCAGGCCATCGTGAAGGGATGCGCTGCCTTTGAATCCGCATGTATCATTGCAACCATTTGATAAATGGGAAATTGATTTCATAGGACCGATTCAGCCTTCAGGAAAGAAGATGGGTGCGGGGTACATCATCACTACGACAGTATTTGACCCAAAGGTTTTGTTGAGTGATAGCGGTACAAATTTCCTTAATGAAACGATCAACTCACTGATAGAATAATTCCAATTTTATCATCAGAAAAGTACACCATATCATCCTCAGGCCAATGGGACGGTTGAACCGTTTAATAAGATATTGGAGAATACGCTGACAAAGGTTTGCAATGCATAGAGGAATTATTGGGACATGCGCGTACCAGCAATATTATGGGCTTATAGAACTGCCCGTAAAAAGTTGACTGGTCAAACACCTTTCAGGCTAGTCTATGGCGTAGAGGTTGTGATGCCTATGGAGTACATTGTGCCTAGTCTACACATAGCAATGTTTACAGGAATGGCGGACCGCGAAGCCTTAGAAGAGAGCTCATGCAACTGACCAAGCTTGACAAAGATAGATTTTCAACTAGATTTTATCAACAAGTTCAGAAGGAGGGCGAAAAGGCATGACACGATCAATACATCGAATTGCGCACCCTCAAGGTAAATGATTTAGTTTTATTATATGAAAGCAAGTTTGATAAGTTTCTAGGAAAATTTCAGATGCATTGGTTGGGGTCATATGTCATCAAAGAGATTACCGATGGTGGAGTAGTTCAGCTTGTGAAATTGAATGGAGATCCATTTTCGGGAAAGATAAATGGAAGTTGATTGACGCCATACAACAAGGATCCAACCCAATGACTACATGATGGTAACACAGTCTTAGCGCTCTAGGCAGTTGCAAGGAGGCACCAGACTATAAACTACACTTCCTCGGTTGTAGAGCTATGCGACAAGGGAGTCTGCGAGAAACAGGAGGGTGTCACAACATCAGCAGAAGCGTGAGGGAGTTGCGCTATAGGAGGAGAGACCACGCAAAATGGCTAGAAAGTGACCGTTACTATCATTGTTCATGATTTGACAGTGAGAAAAAGATTAAGAGGAGCGGGGGGGGCAGAATTTAAGGCTGAATTTAAGAGTGAAATCTTTGGAAATCTGCCGCAAATCTAGCATGTATGGACGGATTTTGGGGGAACAGTCGAATTTGAATTCAAATTCTCCTATAAACAACATGTGGTCGTCCAACAAGAAACACTTTGCATTCTGAGAATTTCTGTGTTTTGTTGTCTGTTGCGCATGAATCGTGACTACTTAGAAGCCTTGATCGCAAGCCTCGTGTTCAACACATTAACTGAGTCAAATGGAGAATTCATTAACAGCTTCATGTCGGCACCAATAGAAACCACTAGCACTGGGGGAGCTATCACCTCTGAGGGAGTCACTCCTGAGGTTGTGAGTATGGAGGATCTAACTGCAGTGCCTAAGGTGTCGAAGTCACCTAGGCCGAAGCCTACGCCAATGAAGGAGGTTCCCAAACCAAAGAATGAAAAGCAAAAGAAGCATATGTCAATGTGCGAGTCACCGAGGAAACATGCAACTACACAGGCTCAGCGGAAGTAAAAGCCGGGCGCAAAGGAGAAAAGAAAAGTGGTGGATCTGGAGGTCAAGGAGGGTGCGGAAGACATAGATATTGAGAGGGCCGACCCTATATCTAAGATGTCGGAGTATATCCCTCCGCACAAGGGAAAGGTGAAAGTCCCAAAGGACCCAAATGAGGGACATTTCCTCCTTAACACACCCCTGCTACCAGAGAACCTGCCCTTTGAAGGTTCGCACTTGACGCAGATCCCGCACTTAAAACTAGAAGATTGGGATTTGGTGAACCACGAGCAGTTCACCCACCTTGCCACAGACACCTTCATGAGGAGGGTTTTATACAAAGAGTCTGGTGTCACCACGTTGGATCTAGTGGAATGGATTCGCAGAGTCAACAAGTCGGGGTTGTTGAACTTGTTATGGGTGCCCCATTACCACCACGCTCCAATTAACCTGATTGTCATTAAGCAGTTGTTGTTCTTGGTGCATGACGATTGCTTATGGTTGAATGAGCCGATCCCCATCACTAACATGTTGATCCATTGAATCACATTATTTCCTCATTCAGGACTAAACTCGGCCAAGGCATTTGGCAGAAAGACGAGCGAGCGCGACCTCATTGAGAAGATGAAGGACAAGTTCAAACTTGTCAAGAAGTGATCAGATATTGATCTAGGACTTTAATGAAAACT
This sequence comes from Pinus taeda, assembly GCA_000404065.3. NCBI lineage: Eukaryota > Viridiplantae > Streptophyta > Pinopsida > Pinales > Pinaceae > Pinus > Pinus taeda. Next base: position 12,213 of record APFE030840996.1, on the reverse strand, counting down.
GAAATTTCAAAGTGTTTGAAAGAGTTTCAAACCTGAGTGACCAGATAGATCTCGTCTTCCTAATTCTGGCACCGTGAAAGGTTCAAAAAACCGACACCATATGAAGGAGTTATCGCAATTTGAAAAAGTCCAGTAAACTGCAATTTCCAAGAATAGAATGATTTTTGGAAAATATTAAAAAAAGAATATTCCAAGGAATATTTCCCAAAATATTCCCTAAAATATTCCTTATGGACGACCAATCTGGAGCTAACATGTGGCAAGCCTGGAGGCTGCCACGTGGCCCTAGAATGGCATGGTAAAATTTGTTGGGGGTCAGACGGAATCAAACCCATGAACCTCCGACAAGACAGGACTGCGGGCTACCACCTCCACTACCATGTTTCTTAACACATAACGGTTGAATGTTTTATTTAAGGTGTAACTGGTTGTGGTTTGGGGGTCAAGACCGCCAGCGGTCCCATACGACATGTTCACATGTCCGCCAATTGAAACAAACCACGCTGTTTGTGGGATGACCACCAACCTTAACGGCCTTATCCCTAACTGCCAAAGTATACCTATCACATGCGCACCCGAAGACGATGGTTACAGTTAGTCCAACGATTAGTAGTTGGTGGTAAAGTTGGCAAATTTCGCTATTTTCGGGCCTGCTGCCAGATTTGGCGGCCTTAACTGGAGTTCTTCCAGATTTGGAGGATCTCTAGGGAAAATTGCCTAAAGGCACTCCAGAAGTATTTTTCGACATAAGAGAGTGAAACAAGAGGATAGCTAGGCAAGTTGAAGCCTTTTGAAGCCAATGGAACAATCCAGAGAAGCTGAAGAAGTCATCTTCAAGGAGATTTTCATCCAGGGAGATTTTGGAGCTCAGGGCCACCAAGGATTGGAGGCAGTTGCAAGAGCTACCAGTATCCATTCTCAGTGAACCAATAATCATTCCTGACTGTAATGAACCTTCTGAATCCATTGTAAGGGTTTAAAGAAGAATCTAGAGACTTCTAAAGGCCGAGATTCTATAGGGAATTTCCAGACAACCTAGTGCCAACCGTGGAGGAAGGCCTAGATCGGGGATGTAGTGCTCATTTTGAGCAAATGAATAGTCTATTGTTGATGTCTGATATGTGTTGGAGACAGCAAAAGAGGTTTCAGAGATAGTTGAATAATTCTGAAGGAGTTAGTGCCATCAAGAAGCTCAGGGAAGCTCAGTGCACCAATTGAATGAATCAAGTCTACAGGATCTTAGATCTGTTTGCAGAATGATGATAGCCATGATAGGGATATAGATGGTTTTCTAAGCCCATTGGTTCAGTACAATAACCTTTGGAGTTGAGTGTGGAACTTGTAAAATAAACTTTTCCATAGTCCCAAAGAGTCAAGTCAAGATGACAAAATCTCAAGGAGACGTAGCCCACGATATTCGGGTGAACTCCTAGATTAAATTTGTTGTTATGTGTTGATGTTTATTTGTTGCATTATATGGATGTTATGTGTGTTTAATATCAGCATAAACAAATCAACTTAAAGCACTTAAACGGTTAAAAACAAACAAAGACATACACCTGTTTCAAGTATTTAATTCCGCAATTGTCAACATAAGCTAGACCATATATCTGTAAACTTTGGAGTGAGAGGTTCTTGTAAGCATAAAAAGTTGTTAAACTCTCATTTTAGATCAATAAGCCGCGCAGGTATTCCATTACCATCATTACTGACCCCGCGGTGAAGGTTTCCACTCAAATTTTGGCTGGAAACGTTATGCGGAAGTGTCGTGCGGACAAGGTGTCGACACCAGTGGTCTCTTTAGTAGCTCATTGCGTGGAGGGCGTACAATTCAACTGAGTGCACTACTTGTGTAGCGATTTCCTCTTGAACTGCAAAGAGGCACAGGATGAAAGTAAGACCTTTCATTATTCGTGCATGTTGCTCTAAATTATGCTCGTTGCATGGGATTTTCTAGAGGACAGCTAGTTTCCTCCAATCGAGACAGATTTACCCAAAGCAGCAAAAATTGCATCTCTTTGGGCCACAAAAGATGTTGCGCGGGTAAAAAAAAGCAAAGTATTTTTGGTGCTGATGGAGGCAAGCATTCACGTAGCCATCAACTGAAAGCCGCAATTGTCCCCAACCATGTTTGAGCAGCTATCTGGGTGCGCAGAGTTCAAAGTGGACTTCCACTATGTTTGTAGAAATTTCACCTATAGAACAAACCGATATATGTAATGTCCTAAAGCATAATACGTGTTCTACTTCTACAAAACATTAATTAGAAGCATAATCGAATTCATGAGTGACATCAAGTAGAAACAGGCATAACTGATCAAGAGAAATAATCACACATAACACAATATATATCCAGGGGAAAGCACCATCATAAAACCCCAACCATGTATTATCAATCAAGTGGAAATCCTCTTCACAATACAAAAAGAATTAGCTCTCAAGCTATTCAGTTCTCAATGAACTATGAAGATATGTCCCATGAACCAACCAAGCCATGTTTATATAGGCTTTACCTATGGCCCTTACGTAGTTTTCTTAGGAAATAATAGCAAAAACATATGCTATTAATTCCAAACATACCAAAATAACCAATGGTCCATCTACGTAATCCTTGAGGACACTAGTTCCTCAACCATGCAAAAACTACTTACTAGAAATAGTTAAGCATCTGATAGTACACTGTCCCACATCTGATCTCAACTGGGTCTCTGACAGAACTGACATGCAACAGTTATCCATGAGTGAATTCTCAATTATCTAAAATAATAGTTGTCACATGCAAGCAAGCATTAACAAACTATATTTTTTTATTTTAACAACTTGTTAAAATAATCTAACTGGACTTGACTAGTTAGAACTAAGTCAACTGATTCTCTCATTATAGAACTCATACTTATTCCCTCAATCAGTGGAGAAAATTAAGGATAAATTCCTCAATCAGTGGGACAACTCATGTGCATGCTCACAAAGACTTCAAATTCGAATTTCCTTAACTAATTAACTCAACTGAATTAATGAATTAATATTTCCAACTGCTGTTAAGACCAAATTTAATTTTACTTCCTATAGATAGACTAGGGACTGCAATAAATAGGAAGGGACCCATAAATGCTATTTTTAGAACTTTCTATTTTTAGAAGTTTCACCTCTCACCCAATGTGGCCAATGACCTCACTGGCCAAACTGTTATTTTTAGACATGCTATTTTTAGACACACTAGCACACTAATCTATTTCCACTTTCCCGCCGTCACGAAATTTTCTAAAAAAAGAACTGATTTTAAATCAGCAGTATCTCCCTCATCCGAACTCCGATTCAGCCAATTTTTTTTTTTTATTTTGGGTGTTTTTCTGCAAGGAATCCAAATCTGCTATTTATTTCTAAAAAAATTGTATAGAAATTTTCAGATCTGCTCTGCAAACTCGCGGCCCAAAAACTCAAAACTTTGAAATCTCCTCTCAGTATATGGTTCTCTGCTTTGATCACCTGTGCTTTGATACCATGTAGAATTTTGTAGAATTTTTCTACAGATCAACTAGCTCTGATACCATGTAGAATTTTTCTACAAATTAGCTAGCTTTGATACCATGTAGAATTTTGTAGAATTTTTTCTACAAATCAGTGAACTTTGATACCATGTAGAAATTTCCCACCTATAGATCAACATGGTAATGCAATGTACTAAAGCAAAACACTTCTTGCATGCATGTGACAGCTATTATTTTAGATAACTAAGGATTCACTCATGGATAACTGTTGCATGTCAATTCTGTCAGAGACCCAGTTGAGATCAAATGTGGGACAGTGTACTATCAGATGCTAGGATATTTCTAGTAAGTATTCCTTGCATGAGGAAGAAATCTATTTTCTTCTATGACTACATAGTTGGACCTGAGGTGACCGCAGGTATGATTAGGCCAATTTACAGCCTATATATTGAGGCCTAGGTATTCCATGATTTATATCTTCATATCTTCATAGTTCATTGAGAACTGAATAGCTTGAGAGCTAATTCTTTTTGTATTATGAAGAGGATTTCCACTTGATTGATAATACATGGTTAGGGTTTTATGCTGGTGCTTTCCCCTGGATATATCTTGTGTTATGTGTGATTATTTCTCTTGATCAGTGATGCATGTTTCTACTTGATGTTTCTCATGAATTCGATTATGCTTCCACTTAATGTTTTGTAAAAGTAGAACAAGTATTATGCTTTAGAACATTGCATATATCAATTTGTTCTATAGGTGAAATTTCTACACTCTGCCAAAAGGAAGATCATGCATACAGTTAGGGGAGCTTATGATGATTAAGCATTCTTGTAGAAGCCATCTGTGAATGGATCTTATGTAATCCTTGATGAGCTATATTGATAATAATTCTTTGATGGATCATTTTCTCAGGAACATTCCTTTGAAAGAACATGATCTCTTAACTATCTAATGGACTGTTGTTGAAGATGTTTTTTTTTCACTTGATCACTAAGAAAAAATTGGAGCAGCAGAGAAGGCCATCTAATGCTAATAAGGAAAAGAACTATGTTGCTATTATTACATAAGTTGAGTGTCTCGACTCAGGGATATGATGTAAGAATAGGTAAATTATGGACACAAATAGAAGCAACCTTCAAACAAACAGATACATCCGGGAATGGAGCTTGAAGCAAGAGAAGTTGTCAATCAGTAGAAATAATTTAAAAGATAGTCACAGATTGGATATAAAAATCTTCTAGTGGAGATAACTTGCAAGAACACACACAAAAAAAGGGAAAGAAGGGCTCATTAAAAGGACTGTAGCAAGGAGAATGTTGTGGAGTCAAATATAACTCAAGTTGATACTGGTCACTTAGAAAAATAGCAGTAGTGAGGCACAACCTCTCACCATTTCATCCAAATGCAATGATGTTGAAATGTTGGATGGCAGTGACTTAAGGAGAAACACAAAGACACAAAGGAACTTGGATATGAAGAAAGATAGCAAGAAAGACAATTTCAGTGGCATTTTCTCTCGATTCGGACTATGAAGGCCTCTTAATTATGACTGTGGAGACAACAAAATATGGATTGAAGCATAAAAACTTGGACTTGAACATTTGGTGCATGGCTATTTGCAAACTATTTGGAAGCATTGAAGTGGAGCATATTTAAGCATTGTTGAAAGCATTACGAAGAAGTTCCGAGACATGAAGAGGGGATAATGTGTTATTGGATGATGAGGTGGAAATCCTTCTATCTTGAGTAAAATGAAGAGCATTATGACAGGGGAAGTAAAATACCCATGAAGATCTGCTATTCATAAAGAACAGAAGCAGTTTAATAGGGGGAGAAGTTCAACGGGGGGAGTCCCTGAGCACTCCCTTGCCATTGATGTCAAAGGGGGAGAGAAGAAGAATATTGCCATCAATGACAAAGGGGGAGATTGTTGATCTAGATTGTCATTGATGTCAATATGGCAATATTCCAGGATACTAAATGATGATATGAAGCCAAGGAGAAGCAGAGCAGATCCGTGAAGAAACAGGAGCAAAGTCATCAACAAAGCCATTAGAAAGACATTGGAAGCCATTGGAAGTCAAAAATAGGAGCAATCAAAGAATAGTTCATCACAAGTCGTTTATCGGAAACCATCATGAAGCCAAAGCCTAAGAGAAAGAGGTCATTGGAAGCCATGAGAAGCAAAGAGGAACACATCGGCGGAGGTGCATAACAATGTTAACGAAGGCGTTAATAGTAATATCGAAGAAACAAAGAGGAGCATAAATATAGTTATCAGAGGTCACAGGAAGATAAGCCACATGAGAAACAACTATGGGAAGAGCAGAAGAGTGAAGAGAAGTCACAGGAGCAACAACGATTGGAAGAGCGGGGGTAGGAAAGTACAGACTTCCTTGATCGTGGCTGAAGTCTTGCACTCAATCCTAGCCATCGATCTAATAGTCAACCCTTAGATCATGGTAAACTACAGGGGTTAAGGCCGTTGTTAATTCATGTTCCAGTCGAAGTCCCGCAAACTGTCGATTCCGATGAAATGTAGACCCGATTGCTCCAATAGAACATGCTGTATTGTTATATTGCATCCACCATACCGGAATTGCCGCATCAGAAGTTATATAATGCAAAGGAATGTCACACTGAAAATCTGCAATTGAAATATATATATATATATTTATATATATATTTATATATATATATAATACGAACCCACGAGACCATTACAATACACCGTAATACAACATCACGTCTGCCACATCGCAAGCCTCTTTAAAGCCTTGCCACATTGAAATCAGTCGATTATGAGATGTACTCCGGACCCAATCATTTTATGGTAACAACATCCAGTTCATTGCAAGCTTTAAAGCCTTATCATGTCGAAACCCTGATTATGATAGTATGCGGACCCGCTGCACCATTATAATACATCCTAAAGAAATATTGCATCTGTCACATATCACAAGTCTTGAAGAGATGTAATGATGGAAAACCGTCGATTGCGATAAGGTTTTGGACCTGACGGGCTTATTAAAAATTTCTTAAGATCGTATTGCATCCACTCCGTTCGCAGTAGTAGAATCATTATGTTATGTGAAAACCTCTGAAAATTGCGATTGCGATTAAGGTGATGATGTGGTTGGTGGGACCACCCATTATATGGTTTTAACTATGTTGATATGTGAATATCGATGATGTTGATATCGGAGGACAAAGCACACTCGTAAAACCTTAGATTTTCATGAAAGTTGCAATTGTGGGATTAAAGGAATGACGTGGAACGTGGGATATCCAATATGGGTATAACCTCTCTTGTGATGTGATTTCTGTGAATAATTAAGTCTGTGGATGAAAGGGCCTCTCTAACATAATTTTAATATGTGACATCATAAGTCGACCTCTCTTCCAAATGAACGTGTCTTTTGAGTATTGGTGAACTCAAAGAGACAGAGGAAGCCGAAGATCGAGAATTCGAAGGTCGAGAAGCCAAAAGGTCGAGCGAGTGAAGAGGAAGCTGAAGATCAAGCGAGTGAAAAAGGAAGCGAAAGGTCAGGCGTATCAGGCATCTATAACAGAGAACAAGGAAAGTTCACAACTGGTGAACTAGAAGAAACAGAGAAAGTTGTAGGTCCAGCAAGACAAAAGGAAACCGAAGGTCCAGCAGGACAAAAGAAAAAAGCCGAAAGTCCAATAAGACAGAAGGAAGCTGAAGGTCTAGCAAGAAAAAAAGAAGCCAAAGGTCCAGCAGGAAAGAAGGAAGTCGAAGGACGAGCAAACTCTATTGATCGAGTTAACCTTTGAAAGGCTCAGACCAGTGATGAATTAATCAAGTACATAACGCAACCTAAAGAACAGTTCTGTGAGAGGAAATAAAGTTTCATCTGTCATCATTTGAAGGGAGCAGTGGATTGCTCCAGCATTGAGGTGTTTGCGAGTTTGTTTCTTGGAAGTAAGATATCGCAACAATAAGAAGCAGTCACTCCTGAAACAGTTACCGCAACAGTAAAGAATAGAAGCTTGAAAACATAGCATTTGTTTTGTGCATACATTGAGGCTTAACGCAGATATCTTGTTGGAAAGCTTCAACAAATCTTGGAAACATTATTGGAGATCATGATGCCTATTTGAAATCATCATGAGGTAACTTTGCAGACTCTGTTAGGGCAATATGAAGAGTTGTGAAGACTCCTTCATATGAAGACAGGTTGTCAGTGATGTAGCAGTGAAGGTGTAGATAGACAGAATTCAATGAAGAAGAGAGTAGAGAATTACTACCAAACATATCTAGACAATATATAGTAGACGGTTGGAGCCTTGGGACTTGGACACAAAGGATCTCGACTTATCTAGGGACTTAGACACAAAGGATCTCAATTAAGATGTGTAGAGAGAAATATGATTAATGACAAGGAGGTTTTATTAACTAATTTACCTCTGAATGAATAAGAGTGAATTCTCCAATAGCTTACTGAAACTTCCACCTATATTCTAAACTTAATCCCATGGAACTACCATCAAGTGTGATCAACCCATTAGCCCTATGTGCCTCCATCTCTTAGAAGTTATCTACTAACACAACCTCCAATGGATTTATCAGCCCTATAAACCACAACCACTACTCAACAATTCTCATCGGGTAAGACTTTTTGGTTTTTAACTCTTATGCCACATATAAGATCTAAGCATATCCTAGTGAATACAATACAAATATATATACAAAATGTAATTTTTTCTAAAAATATTGAATAAAAATACAATTTTTTTCATATATATAAAATTAATGTAAACCTCTATTCCACCAGAAAAACATATTAGAATGAAAATTATAATTCTATTTTACACATATTCACATCTTATACACATGGGAAAAACTAATTTTTATTTCAACAAAATAAAAACTATAATTAAAAAAAATTATTATAACATTCCAAATATCCTAACTTTTCTAAACAAACAAACACCACTCTTTTTAACTAAAAAGATAAAAAACATTAACATCAATTATATATTCGATATATCTTCAATATACAACATATACAAATTCGTTGAATGTACACCCAGCAAAAAATGTCCTTTGTACCGACAAAGAATATGTCCTCACCTGCTACTTAGTTGATGTTGTTTTTACCATTGAAAAATAATGACTCGATATATCCATGATCCCTTTTTTCATTTATGGATATATGAAGCTTGTTATATATGATCCCTGCTATGAGCACCTCTGTTCATTTTTGCTTTCAACGAATTTTAGAACACTTTGAGTTTCCGAAGTATTGTGCACATACAGAGTTCAAAGTCTTTCTGGACCCACAAACCTCAAAATTTTGCTAGATTTTGCAATTGACTCCGGGAAACGTGCTCCTTGCGTCTGGACTCTGACTTATGTCTACACTACGGACAGATACACGCGTATACATCGTATTGGTGACCTTTTTAGCAAGAATCCTAGTCCAAAGGTGTTTTCAAAATTTCGGTGGAAGAAAGTGAGCGTACGATATTTGGATTTTAATTCTCCTTTTTTTGTGTTTGCTTCGTAAATTTGGGTTGAAGTTTGGTTGGGATGTCTGAGGTCAGTTTTCCTGCTGTAAGGGAAATTTGTACATATTTTCACCACTCCCCGAAAAAACTGTCATACTGTCAAACTAAGTTACCCATTAGAGTGTTTGTTGGTTAGTGTGACAGCAAAGCGGAGAGTGGCCCGAAGTTCACGAGGCTGTCCATTCTGTGAAAATGGTTGTTGAAGACTTTGTAATGGCTTTTCGAAAAGATTTATTAATGACCACCGTCTTGGTAAAAATCTCCTGATATCTACCGTCCCGTGGTTATCACAGAATATCTTATAACAGAGAATTCCAATACTGCTTTTCATGGCATCTTCTGTAGATTTTTTCTTTCAAACTTATCTCTTGAAGTGACTAATTTATGGAAGACTGACGAGTCAACGAAAGTTTAGGACGTCTTGACGGGAAGGGTAGGCGATGATCTAAATTAAATTATTTGATGGTTTATGTTAAAAACTAATTTAAATGACTAAAGATGATTTCGTTCAATTTTAAAGATTTTCTTACTTAACGCTGCATACGCTTCATTGTCGTTCATTCCCAACACTGATTCTATGCTCGTCTTCTTCCGATGGAATTATATGCTCGTCGCCTTCATCCTTCTCTGGATCGAACCCTGTTCGTCGTCATCCTTACTGCCTGCTGTGCCTCTCTATTCCCCTGCTACTTATGCTTGGACCTGCAATACCAGTATTGCAAAAATACTAGTAGATGCGGGGTTACAGATACATGGTATCCTTTAGGTGTGGGAAACCGTGGATGCGGTCACCCTAACTTTCAGATCGACTGTGTGGAGAACCTAACTCCCGTAATCACAATCCAGGGCCAGATTTACACAGTACTAGAGTGCTATCTGCATGGCTTCTGCTTTATTGTGAAGGGCAAGAAGTGCAGATTCATAGATCATCCCACTGACATGCTGATAACGCATCAACGATGTACGGACAGAGCCGTGATATTCCGTAGAGAGAACAGGACCCTCTACGTGTACAATTGTAATAATGAGCCTCAATTGAACAACTCGAGAATTCTTAACGGGAAATGTAATGCTAGTGTCTACTACGGTTTCAACGACAATGGGAATTTGATTCCGGGATGTTCTAGTACGGCACAAGCAACAGTTGATGTGGGATCAATGCAACTGCTTTACAATGATCCAAAGAGAGATGAAAGTTGTTATTCATGTTTCAAAAGTGGAGGGAGATGTGGTTACCGTTACAACACTTCGGATTCACCTGCACCGTTCGTGTGTTATTGCAAGGATGGACCCCGTACATACAACTGCCACAGCCACGGTATGCTCTATTTTTAAATTTTCAAAAAACTACTTGGAACTGCTGCTTCAGTTAAGATGTTACGAATTTATTCATAGGCACCCAAGAAATAGGATTGTTATAGTTACCAAGAATATCTTGTTATCTGTATATGGCCGCGTTAGAGGTCGCCAAACAGCTATTATGATAGGTAAATTCATGACATCTTCCTATTCTGTTTGTCCGCTATAACTCTAGGGTGAATAGGTGTCCACAATGTTGAATTTGTAATTTCAACAGCGCGCGGGAAAATATTTAATGCACCTAAAAACCATCCAGCAAAACCACCGAACCACGTGGAGGCATTTCGCAATGATTGTGGTAAAAAGGGGTTTTTGTCAGAGGGCCTCCGAACACCCCAACCAGCTGCCACGCGTCCAGTGTACGAACACAAAACCACCCTCTCCCCGGACGCTAAAGTTCGTTTGTTTTATCTGAGGTTGGTGAGCGAATTGCGTCCGATCAGGTCAACGGACAATCATTGTCAACAACCTGCCCGAACTTTATTTTTATTATTACCGCACGTTTTATTTAATGTTTTTAATAAATGTGTCATAAACTTAGGTAAAAGACTTTATGTCTTCATACGGCATGTATGGGCACGAATTTAAAATAGGCATGGGCATAAATAGTTGTTTTAATTTTAATGTTTTTTTATTATTCACGAGGGGTCGCGTAAGTTTAGTTTTTACGGAACATGTAAAACCATTTTTTTTTTTTTTTGACCATTTCTGCAAGTGTAAGTGACTGTGTAATTTTTTTTTTTGCACGGTGAGAAGAGAAACAGGGCTCCGCAGCAGCCAATGAAAACCAAGGATTGTAATGCAATGTTTGAAATGTATGAAACGCAGCAGCGTGAATTTGTCTTTGTGATGTAAAAAGAAAAAGAATGCACAGTAGTGCAGGAGAAGGAGAATTGAATGAAGAAAGCCAGTGGGTTGTTTTGTTTCAAATCCATGAGTTGTTTCACACAGGTGAAAAGGTAAATGAGTAAAACTCTGTAATTTTGTTT
>APFE030840986.1:123114-161282 GCA_000404065.3 Pinus taeda | reverse complement strand
TGAGGAGGCTAAGCCTCAGCCTAAAGTAGGTTTGAAACAGTTGCTTGAAGTCTTCCTGGTCTGCAGCCTTCCAGGGTCAGATTTTGAGATAACACCTTCTTTCCTTTAGAGCACTTTGTTCACTTGTTAGGGTGTAGTTGCTAGAAATGTTCTTCATCACGCCCTTCCTTCTTGAAATGCTTGCAAGAGAGCTTCTCCTCTTCCATATGAATGTAATTTTTCCTCTTGTATTTTCCCTTTCCTTTCCCTCTTTTTTGGAAATTGATTCCGATGATACACCAACTCTAGATTTTCCTGCTTCAATGTAAGTTGCTTGAACAACCACTTCATCAAGGTTTGTAGGACTAAAAATAAATATAGTATTACAAATGTATTCTAGCAATCCTCCTATATATTTCATTAGAGTTTCTTGTGTATGTAAGGGAATATCAAGCATTAATTCCTTCTTGTGAAATTCATCCGTGTATTCCTGCACTGATTATCCTTTCTTAACTTTAAGACTTTTCCATTCTATTAAGGATTTCTCCTTATATCCCAATGGGTAGAATTTGTTTCTAAGTGAAGAAACAAAATCAAGCCATGATGGAAACTCTTACCAATCTATTGAGTCCCATGGTGTAACTTACTCTGCCACCAGATGAGTTTTATGCCTTCTAGATGAATCGAAGCCAATCAAATATTGACCACTGATTAGAAATATGCTACACACTACAATACACTTCCATTTGTCTAATCCAGTTATCAAGTTTCTCAGTATTGATTTCACCATTATAGATGGGTAAGCCAAATTTCACATCCAATTTAAGCAAAGGTTTTGGAGAGGATGGTTCAGGTTGACCTTTGAAAAGAGAAAAGAAAGGATCTATTTTATCATCATCAGTTTCTATCTTTTTACCTGAATCAGATGGTCCTTCATCTTGAGGCTTTTCAGAATGTGATGCCTCAACTTCCTCATCTTTAGGATTAACCTCTTCCTTTGACTTTTTTAATTCATGGTACATGTCTGCAACCATGGATCATAATGTCATGAAAGCACCCACAAAGACTGCATAAGATCCGAAAGGATGATCACCTCTTCCTCCTTCAACCATCTCTTCTCCTCGAGTTGTCCTTCTTCTCGAGCAAAATTCTAAATCTCCTTCAACAATTTCTCCTTTACCACGCCTTGACTTGCTCCTAGTGATCATGCACACTTAAACCAAACTATAAATAACGCTCTGATACCAATTGATCCAAAATCCTGATTGAATTTGATACTGGTTTATTAACTTTTTAAAAGTGTTTGCATGTATTTAAAATCAACATTAAAAAGAGCTTAATTTAACTAACATAGGAAGCTTGAATGAAAATTGCAGAAAATAAACATTAACAACAAACCACACAAAAGAAAATGACACCATCACGTTGATAATGGAGTTTGGTTATCTTCAAGCCTACGTTTCTGGGATGATCTTTAGTGGGGAGGGATATTTATTAAAATTTCTCAATATGCTTGTACATCGAAATCTAAGTTCCAAGTCATCAAAATAATATCACTGGTGCATTCCAAAAGTCCAAAAACCCCTGTTTAGGCTCTTCCCATGCTAAAAAAGTTCTCCAAATGGCCACAATAATCCAAAATTACTCTCTGCTACAACTTAAAAGGAATTGGCACTGTAAATAATTCAACAAATCAACCTGTGGCTCGATGGTTGGGTAGGTTGGTATTAAAGTCCTCAGTCGTGGGTTTGACCCACAATGAGTGAGATTTATTTTGATATTTTAGGCACTTGTATATACAAATATGGAAAAACTTATTTTTTTTAAAGGTTATGGTTGCGGGGTCAATGAACTTGCCACCTCACCATACCACATACAATGAATATATTAAAGTTATGGCATGTAGCCTTCCCCACTATAGTGTGGAGTTTACAATAGATAACGTTGGAAGTTTACAAATATGGTATGGTGGGGCCGCCGCTCTTGCCGAGTTGCGCCATTTTTTTTGGTTATACCAAACCCACATCCCTTCAAATATATGTGGCAGGGTAGTCATAACAAGACCCACCATTGTAGCCTAACGGTAAAGCATAGAGTTTGTTCAATAAACGTCATGGGATTGAATCTTGTCGATTTCGTTAGTTTGTTAACATAATTTTGGCCAAACCGTAAAGGCCATCTATCGCCCTTTGATAAGGCCATGTGTAACCTTGCAGTTTGTCCATATGCCACTAATCACATGATAAAACTTGTTAGTATTTTCATGTGCCACTTGTCAACCAAAACCATGAGCTTGGAACCCTAACCACTAGAACTAGGAGTTGACCGTTGACTTCTAAAACCCTGCGCATTGACTTTGACTTTTACCTATTGACCTTTGAATTTTTCCCTGCTTGGACCTAAACTTTGATTGATTGTAACTTCATCATATGATATACTTTTTCACCCGTTCAAGTTGCGTTGGATTCAAAAAAATGAAATCTACGCAATGGAGTTGGTTTGAAAAACATCTAACAACTTTTATTTTCTAGAATTTTCTATAATTTTAAGCATCTTTTGGATCCTTTAGATCATATTTGGATGAAAATAATTTTTCTTTCACTCCACCCTTTGTGACTTGACTCAAAGGAAAGGTGATATGAGATAACCCTAACATGAACTTGTTGTAGAAATTGGCAAGACCATCAAGTTGCATAGATCTGTTAGAGTGGTTGGGGCTGACCAATACCAAATAACTTATATCTTGGCTGGGTCCACATGCACACCTTACTCATCAATGATGTACCCCAACTATTGAACTTGGGTCATACCCAAAGTGCATTTTTCCAAATTTGCTCACAATTTATGTTGTTGCAAGATTTGGAGGACCTGTCAAATATGGTGGAGGTGCTCTTCCCAACTCCGGATGAAGATAAGGATGTCATCCAAATACAATACCATGAATGAGTTGATGAAGGGCCGCAAGATGTCATCCATCATCCTCACGAAGGTTTTTTGGGAATTCGTCAACCCGAAAGCCATGACCAATCATTCAAAAAGGCCCTCCTTGGATTTGAAAGTAGTCTTCCACACAACAGAGGGTTCGAAAGGTACTTGATGATAACTAGACTTAAAGGCAATCTTGCTAAAATATTTGATCCCCTTAAGCTGGTCCAAAAGGTCATTGATCCATTGAAGAAGATAAATATTCTAGACAATGACCTTATTTAGCACCCAATAGTCAATACAGAGTCTCCAAGTCTCATCCTTCTTTTGTACCAACACGATCGGGCTCCCACATGGTGATGAACTTGGCCTGATGTGCCCTTTCTACAACAACTTCTAAATCTTCCTCTTAATTTCATTATTCTCCATAATAGAGTGTCAGTAGATCGGTTCATTGGGTAGTGGTGCGCCCAGGTTTAGTCCGATGGAGTGCTTCACTTGATAGTGTAGGGATACCCCTATGGGTGAGATGAAGATCTCCCTATACTCCTCCATGATCTTGTCTACTGCCATACTGAGGAGCCATGTCTAGATGTCATGGAAAAAATCTTCTTCTTACATTGAGTGCGGATCATAAGAAAAACAAGATTCTCGATCTGGGAAATGATCTTCTACATTGCTTCGTAGTGATCAAAGAGATGTTGGTAGGTGGTGCTACCTCCGGTATTCTGTACAACTTATTATCCAAATCAAAAGTAGCAGTGCAAGGCTTATGTCACTTCCACAACTATGGTTGGCCTAATAATACATCATAAACTTCAAGATAAGCAACATCACACATACCTCATCTATGAATTTCTTGATGTTGTAGGGAAGGCAGCACTGTTGGCTAACACAAAGATCTCATCCTTGGTGAAGCCACCCAATGGTGTACGGCTACGAGTGTGGTGTGTTCGGTGTTGATTAGTGGTTGTCATTGATGTCAACCCAAGTAGCACCAGGTGCTACCCTAATCTTGCATGGGCATTTTTACCTAACAACTCATCCTATTATGAGTCAATGATATTCTAGATGGATTATACTCATTGATATGTTTCCGTTGATATATGGCACGCCATGTAGTTCTTTACAGTTTGAGAGTTATTCTTGTTTAAAGTTAGTAACCCCAGTTAGTGGGCTAAAACCCCATGGGGTTGTGGCATGGAACTCATCATTGGTTGCGGTCATTGAATATTCAATAATTAATAATGTTTTATGCTCCTAAAATCCCTCCAATTCTTACTTGTTGAGGACCCTCTCAACTCAAAACATTTCTATAAAAAGTGACCCTCATATCCTCCTCTAGAAAAGCACTTTTCAACGAACTATATTGTGAGAAGACCCTATAATTTTTCATCCCTCATGAGCTTATAACGCAAGAAATATTGTAGGGAGTTTAAGGTTTCATTGAGGTCTAGTTAGGGCACAAAATTATCATCAAGTTTGAAGGTTTTTTTGAAGCAAGTTTAGAGCCTTGGATTCTAGGATTTCGTTGTTTCAAACAAGTCATTGTGGAATTTTCACTATAATTTTTTTTCTATGAAGCTGTAGAATTTGAAATTAAATTTTTTTTGAGCCGAAATCTTGATGAACCTTGTGACCAAATTTTAGATCTTGGCTTTCTATATTTTCGGAGATATGATCTAAGGAAGTTAGGGTTTTTACAGGCTCCCTAATTATATGTCAAACAGGTGACCTTGGGAAGTGACAGAAAGAGGATGGACTGTAGTTTGTTGGGTATTGTTTTCATGGCCAAAGGTTGAAATAGTGACACGTGGCACTTCGTACAAGTTCGCTCTACTGAAATCGTCTTTAATCGGGTCATTGCGGGAGATTGGGCATAACTCTTTATTGAAGAATCCAATCTAAATCATACCTATGGGGTTGGAAAGAGGTCTCAGAGGGATACAATAGTATGAAATTTCAGTCGTTGGAGATCTAAAATTACATAGATATAATAGGTTCAATAGCGAGCTTCTAGAAGGCAATAAAAAGTATGCATTCAAGGATCACTCTAGTAAGGACCACACATTAACAGTCAAGGGTAAGTCTCCTACAAAAAGGTATGTATGATTAGTGTTTGCATTTTAAATTTGAGTATCATCTATCACATATGTTTTTGTAGGACAACGTAAGTATTTTTTTTGTATTTGTTCAGTTCTTGCTTGTTAATGCATGTGCAGGAAAGATGATACTTTAAAACAACTCAGACACATACTAGAAGGACATGCAATGCCAAAGTACCATTACTTGAAGCAAGCACAACAGTACCTCGGTAGCTTCAAGTGATCCAAGAAGAAATACCGAGTCAAGTGTCAAGTCTTATAAAAAAGCCAGTGTTGTAAAAGAGTCGTCATTACAAATTTGTAAAAGAGTCATTATTGTAAAAGAGTCAATCTTCCTAGAGTTGAAAAGGAATTGTTGGGAGGTATAGGAGTCACTGTTGGGATGATGTCATGGTTAGATTGTAGGTCATAGTGTGATTAGGTGTTCAGTCAAGTACAAGAAAATCATTGTAAAGCATATTGTAGTGTGGATCACTCTCCTTGGTACAGGAGTCCACACTCTTGTCTCACTTCTAGTCATTATAGGGGGGTAGGGAGGTGCTAGGCAGGTGCATGAAGTCGTCTACACGTTGGAGCCAGTGAACAGTTCAAGGTGGTAGGTTGGTCTAAGATGTTGGGGCATCCATTCAATTGACTAATAAAGAAACTAGGGCATTGGGGAATCCTTCCAGTGGGAGTTGGAGAAGAATGTTTTTCTAGAATTATAGGAAGTTGTAACTTTCATTTCAGTTGGGGCTGAAGATTAATGAATTTATTAGAAAGGCATTCAATGGTTTTTGACCGGGAGGGGGTTTTCCACTTAAACTTCTTGTTCCTATTGTGTTCTTTGTTTACCATTGTTACTGGATAAACATTAATAATAATTGAAGATTAACTAATGTTATGAAAAGATTTAAAAGTGCTAATTTCTAAGGAATGTTGATTCACCCCTCCTCTCATTATTTCCAACAATTGGTATCATAACTTGGTTCCTCCAATAACAATCTAACAACTGGAAGGATATCATGG
Organism: Pinus taeda; assembly: GCA_000404065.3. Lineage (NCBI taxonomy): Eukaryota > Viridiplantae > Streptophyta > Pinopsida > Pinales > Pinaceae > Pinus > Pinus taeda. The sequence goes on along the minus strand of APFE030840986.1, from coordinate 155,265 downwards.
AATACACCAAGAATAGAGTTCCTTTGTTCAATCGAAATAACTATGTACTTTGGAGTGGAAGAATGCAGTTCATTTGCTAGCACAAAGATACAAAGTATGGGAAATCATTGAAAAAGGCTTTACATCGACCCCGAATGAACAAGGTAAGAACAATATGGTATATGATGTAAAGGCTAAAGATATTATTATCAGTGGGCTTATAGACTATGTCTATCTTAACATATTGAGTTGCAAAACTACAAAGAGGTATGGGGAAAGATTGAGAATATATATGTAGGTTACTCACAGGTGAAAGAAGCAAAGCTTCAAATTTTCATGGCAAAATTTGAGCAGCTCATGATGAAGAAAGATGAAGATATTGTTGCATATTTTTAGCATGTTGATGACACAACAAATACATTGGAAGGTTTGGGGGAAACTATCGACACAAAAATTTTTGTCTGAAATATCCTCAAAACCTTGCTAGCAAGATTCAACCCAAAGGTATCTATCTTGGAAGATAGATCAAATCTTACCATTCTCAGCATAGATGAATTTCACAAAATTCTTACGGCATATGAAATAAGTATTGAAGAAGAGGATGGTACATCTCACTTAGAAACAACATTTGTTGCATCCAAGAAGACTAGTAAGGACAAGTAGACTCCGAAGAAAAAAACTTGCAGTTGTAAGGATGAAGAAAAGGAAGAAGATGAAGAAGGATTTTCAGATAAAGAAATTGCCCACTTCACATGAAAAATGAGAACAGGTACGGGAAAATTCAAAGGTAAACTTCCATTAATATGTTTTGATTGTGGTGAGGTTGGGCATTTTGCAGCCAAGTGTCCTCACAAAAATGAGGTTGATATGAAGGGAAAGAAAGGTCCTAGGAAGTACAACAAGCAAGGAAAGAAGAAATGGTTTAAGAAGAGTTTCTTCTTCAAATAAGAAATCCCCTCATCTGATGAAGACATTGATAATGAAGAAGAAATCAATGGAAGAGTATTTTTTACGGCCAAGCATAATAAGCAAGAGGCATCTAACAAATAAGGAGAAGAAGAGATGACTGGGGTTGAATTTCAAAACGAAGTGATGAGGATTATCAAAGAGCTCAAGGCCAAAAATAAGCACGTCAATATCCTTGAAGACGAATTAAAGACAAAAAGGGAACATGTCCTAAATATTAAAATCAAGGTTGAAGAATACAAACGAATTGAAGAATCACTTAAGAAAGAATTAAATGAAGGCAACAAGGAAAGAGAGACATTGGAAGCTGAAATAGTTTCTCTATGAAAGGAAGTAAAAAATGGAAAAGCTCTTCAAAACTATGCCAACAGCTCAAAGGCATTGGAAGAACTCATCAACAATCAGCGATCATGTAGTAGCAAGAGTGGTTTTGGCTACAAAGCAAAATCCAAAAAGGAGTCAAATCCTTCTATGACAACAAAAGAAGATGGATATGAAAAATATACCAAGTAGGTAGATCTCTTAGGTAAATCAAGAGATCAAGACTCATAGGAAGAACCATGGAAAATAATTCCTCGAAGAAGATTTCTTGTTAGGTATCAAACTATATTTTATGGTCATTGTTATTCATGTGGAAGGTTTGGACATAGAATTCTAGAAGGTCGCATGTATGTTTGGAATGAATATAGTTCCAGGAGATCTTTCAGAAATGGATATTCCATAAATCAATAGAATATCAATAGTTATGATCATTTGAGAGATGATGTCAAATGTTACAAATGTAACAATTTTGGACATCTGGCTAAATATTGTAGAGTTGGAAGCTCTTCAAAGGAATTATCGCAAAATCAGAATGAACCAGTATGGAAAAAGAAGACTAAAAAATGTGCTATCACTCTCAAGCGTCAAAGAAACAAAAAAATTTGGTATGTTGATAGTGGTTTCTCAATGCATATGACTTGAGATAAAAATAAGTTCATATCCTTGAAGGATAAGAAAGATGGAAGAATGTCCTTTGGAAATGACGGATCTTCAAACATCATAGGAGTAGGTATGGTCACACTTGAAAGCAAGGATGCATTAGCGAAGGATGTGTTTTTAGTTGAAAATATGAATCATAATCTGCTCAGTGTTGGAAAGATGTGCGATCAAGGACACATGATGCTATTCAATTCTAAGAAATGTGAAACCAGGAAAGGAAAATTTGGAAAATTTGTGGCTACAGGAAGAAGAGCTCCAAATTACATATACATTTTGGATGAAACACCTAAAGGGTGATTTTTGGAAAAATAAGATGAAATTTTGTTATGGCACAAACACATGGGACATATAAATTTCGATAATTGGTCAGGGTCAGCAAAAAGAAAAAAAGTAAGAGAAATGCCTAAAATTTCAAAAGCTACCAATACAATTTTTTAATCTTTTCGGCACAAGAATTGACAAAATTTGAGTTCAAGACAAAGGAACACTTTGTGTCACATCCATTGGAATATATACATATCAATCTATGTGGTCCTATGGGAACAAAAGGTTTAGATGGTGAATTATACTTTATGCTAATGATAGATGATTACACCAAAATGGCAGTCGTCAGTTTCTTAAAGAAAAAATATGAGGCATTCGAATGTTTCAAAATCTTCAAGGATGGGTCGAAAATTAAACCGATTTGAAGATCAAATGTTTGACATCATAGAATTCACGTGCAAAGAATTTCAACAATATTGTGACAAAAATGGAATAAAAAGGAAATTCTCAACAACTAGAACACCACAACAGAATGGAGTTTTTGAAAGAAAAAACAGAACCGTATAGGAAATGGCTAGAACAATATTAATTGACTCAAAATTGGATGATAAATTATGGATTCAAGCAATCGATATAGTCGTATTCATTATAAACATAGGTCTGCTCAAGAACAATTGTAACATGATTCCATACAAACTATGGAAGGGAATACTGACTAACATCAAATACTTTAAAGTATTTGGAAGTAAATGCTACATCAAAAGAGAAGACCAAAACTTGGCAAGTTTGATTCTCGTCTTGACAAAGGTATTTTTGTTGGTTATTCACACAAAATAAAGGCTTATAGATGCTACAATCTGAGGCAAAAACAAATAGTTGAAAGCATAAATGTTACTTTCGACAAAGACTATGTTCTAAAGGATAGCAATGAGATCGCCTCTGAGGGGCTTGAGGTAGAATCTCTGAAGAATGAAGAAGAAGCTCCAGAACAAGACCAATCAAATAAGGAAACAACAGGCTAAGAGGAAATAAGAAATGATCAGAAGGATGTACAAGAAAATTCTGCAAAAGTTTTAAAAGAATGGTGTCAAAAGAATCATCTGTCAAATAAAATCATTGAAAACATAAATGAAGGAATTACAACCACAAGAAGTCGAAAACTTCATTCATCACAACAAGCCCACCTTGCTCTTTTAGCAACTTTTGAGCCTAGCAATTTTGAGGAAGCTAGTCAAGATGAACATTGGGTAGTAGTTATGAATGAAGAACTAGATCAAATTGAGAATAATGAAACTTGGGAGTTGGTTCCATGACCAAAGGATAAAAATGTTATTAGAAATAAATGGGTATTCAGAAACAAATTGAATGAGGAAGGACATGTTGCCAGGAATAAGGCAAGATTAGTTTGAAAAGGATATGCACAAGTAGAAGGAATTGATTTTGAAGAAATGATTTCTTTTGTTTCCAGAATGGAAGTTATCAAGATGTTTCTCACTTTTGTTAAGTCAACATTTCTAAATGATGAATTGGAGGAAGAAGATTACATTAAACAACCTGAAGGTTTTATGCTCCCTAGCAAGGAAGACTAGATTTGTAGATTAAAAAAGGCACTATATGGTATCAAACATGCTCCTAGAGATTGGTATGCTCATCTTGATGGATATCTTCACCAACAAGGATTCAAGAAAGAAAGCGCTCAGAACAATCTCTATGTGAAAGTGGATCAAGATAACCTAACAATTATCGAGGTATATGTGGACGATATAATCTTTGGAAGTAATGATGACAGATTAAGTAAAAATATTTCCACAAAGATGCAAAGTGAGTTTGAAACGTCTCTACTTGGCGAGCTGACATACTTTTTAGGGATTCAGATATCTCAACAGGATAAAGGAATATTTATATATCAAAACAAGTACATCAAGGAAATTCTTAAGAAATTCAAGATGGAAGATTGCAAGTCTGTCCTTACCCCAATGGTAACAGTTTGCAAGTTAAGTTTAGAAGATTCGTCAAAGGATGTGGACCAGAGATTGTATAGATTTGTGATTGGAAGTCTTCTATATGTGATAGCTTCTTGACCAAAAGTAATGCAGGTAGTTGGATAAGTAGCAAGATTCCAAGCATCACCAAAAGAATCTCATATTTTTGTCGTTAAAAGAATTATTCGGTATCTTAAAGGCACAACAGAATATGGTTTATGGTATCCCAAAGGAAATGATCTAGTTATCTAAGCTTGTATGGATCCAGATTTGGTAGGAAGTGTTGATGATCGAAAGAGTACCGGTGAAGCAACATTCTATGTAGGTGGTTGCCTTATTTCATGGTTAAGTAAAAAGAAGTCTTCAATCTCGTTATCCACAACGGAAGAAGAATATATCGCGACATCATCTTGTTGTACTCAAGTTCTCTAAATGAAGCAAACTTTGCAAGATAGTCAAGTCAAGTTTGATGAGCCTATTCCCATCTTCTGCGATAACACTAGTGACATTAGTATCTCCAAGAATCATGTGATACATTGTAAAACAAATCACATTTCGATAAAATATCATTTAATTAGAGAGAAGGTTTCTGAAAAGAATATCAATCTTGAATATGTTCGCACAAAGGAAGAAATTGTTGACATATTTACCAAACCATTACCTCGTGAAGCATTTGATTATCTTTGCCAAAATCTTGGGATTCTCCCAAGTTCTCATTAGACTCTTTCTCTTATCTAACAAAGTAGAAAGGGGGAGTGTAGGTGTGTACAGGTCCGTAGGATGATAGTTTGTAGTGGGGGGGTTACCATTTTCCATTCATGACAAAGAGGGAGAGTAGGCAGTAGGAAGAGGTTTCATGATCACAGGGGGAGTACTTGTGTTGCCATCCATGCCAAAGGGGGAGATTGTTGATTAGTGGTTTTCATTGATGTCAACCCAAGAGAACACCAGGGGATACCACAATCTTGAGTTGTCATTTTGACTTTATAAGTCATCCTATTCTGAGTCAATGATATTCTAGATGGATTCTACTCATCGAGATGATTCCGTTGATATATGGCACGCCACATAGTTCTTCATGGTTTGAGAGTTATTCATGTTTGAAGTTAGTAACCTCAAATAGTAGGCTAAAACCCCATGGAGTTGTGGCATGACACTTGTCATTGGTTGTGGTCATTAAATAGCCAATAATTTAGAATTTTTTATGCTCCTAAAATCCCTCCAATGTTCACTAGTTGAGGACCCTCTCAACTCAAGACATTTCTATAAATAGTGACCCTCATATCCTCCTTTAGCAAAGCACTTTTCAACGAACTATCTTGTGAGAAGACATACATAAATTTTTGGCCCTCATGAACTTCTAATGTAGGAATCATTGTAGGTAATTCAAGGTTTCGTTGAGGTCTGGTTAGGGCAAAAAATTATGATCAAGTTTGAAGGTCTATTTTGAAGCAAGTTTAGAGCCTTGGATTATAGGATTTCGCTGCTTCAAATAAGTCATCGTGGAATTTTCACTATAATTTTGTTTCTACAAAGCTTTAGAAGCTAAAATTAAAACCCATTTTACCCGAAATATGGATGAACTGTGTGACCCAATTTTAGATACTAATTCACTATATTTTCAGAGATATGATCTGTGGAAGTTATGGTTTTTGCAGGCTCCCCAATTCCATGTCAAATAGGTGACCTTGGGAAAAGTGTCATACCTTTCTCTTTATGCATTGGATTCAAATTTTGTAAGTAGTGAAAAAAATAAAATAGACTATAGTTTATTGGGTATTGTTTTTAGGGCCAAAGATAGAAACAATGACACGTGGCGCTTCATACAAGTTCTCCCTACTGAACTCATATTTAATCAGGTCATTGTGTGAGATTGGGCATAACGCTTTGTTGAAGAATCCAATCTCGATCAGACTTGTGGGGTTGGAAAGAGGTCTCAGAGGGATACAATAGGACAAAATTTCAGACCTTGGAGATTCGAAATTACATATATACAATAGGTTCAACAACAAGCTTCTAGAAGGCAAGAAAAAGTATGCATTCAAGGATCATTGCAATAAGGACCACACATCAACGGTCAAGGGTAAGTCTCCTACAAAAAGGTATGTATGATTAGTGTTTGCATTTGAATTTTTAATATCATCTCTCACATATGTTTTTGTAGGATAACATAAGTATATTTTTTTGTATTTGTTTGGGTCTTTCTTGTTAATGCATGTGCAGGAAAGATGACACTTTAGAACAACTCGAACACATACTAGAAGGACATGAAATGCCAAAGTACCATTACTTGAAGCAAGCACAATAGTACCTCAACAACTGCAAGTGATCCAAGAAGAAATTTCGAGTCAAATTTTAGGTCTTGTCAAAAGTCTAGTGCTGTAAAAGAGTCATCATTGAAAGAGTCATTATTGTAAAAGAGTCAATATGCCTAAAGTCAAAGAGGCATTGTTGGGAGGTATAGGAGTTACTGTTGGGATGATGTCATGGTTGGGTTGCAAGTCATAGTGTGATTGGGTGTTTGGTCAAGTACAAGAAAATCATTGTAAATCATATTGTATCATGGATCAATGGCCTTGGTACGAGAGTCCACAATCTTGTCTCATTTCTGATCATTACAGGGTGGTAGGGAGGTGCTAGGAAGGTACATGAAGTCGCCTATAGGTTGGAGCCTTTGAACACTTCAGGGTGGTAGGTTGGTTTAGGATGTTGGGGCATCCATTCAGTTGACTATTGAAGAAACTAGGGCATTGGGGCATCCTTCCAGTGGGAGCTGGAGAAGAAGGATTTTCTAGAATTCTAGGAAGTCGTAACCTTCGTTTCAGTTGGGGTCAAAGATTAAAGAATTTATTAGAAAACTGTTCGGTGGATTTTTACCCAGAAGGGGTTTTTCACCTAAAATTCTTATGCCTATTGTGTTCTTTTGTTTATTGTTGTTGCTAGATAAACATTAATAATAATTGAAGAGTAAATAATGCTCTGAAAAGATTTAAAAGTGCTAATTTCTAAGGAAGACTGATTCACCCCCCCTCTCAGTATTTCCAACAGTTAGTAGGCCCAAATTCTTCACGACCTCTAACGAAATGAGATTATTCTGACTCCCACTATTGAAAATGAACTACAATGGAGAACCCTCCATCCACATTTGTGAGTGGAAGAGGAGCTCCACATCCTTTGGATCTTCGGGCTCAATCTTTCAGATCATGGTGGTGGAAACGGTGGCACTGGATGTCGCACCAATAATCTTCTTCTCTTTGTCATTCCCCTTGTTAGGTTCTGACTCAACATCAGAACATGTTTCTGATGTGGAAGCGTTCATCTAGGCCCCTAGAGACTGCTTGGATTGACACTCACTCATATTGTGAGTGGGGCTCCTATGGAACTCACGCCGCTTTCCCATGTCCTTCTTTGTCTTCATGGTGTTGTTATTTTCTTGCAAATTTGATGAGTCATCCTAGGTCACCTCGCCTTGCCTTTGTCCTTTATTCTGTGGTTTGGGGGTTGCCTTTCCCTTGCTTCAAATTAGAAAATACAAAGTCTCACTTCTTCTGTTTAAATTTATGCTCGATCTTGACAGCATATTGATAAGCGTCGCTGAGTGAGGAGATGTCTAGGAAATCCATATCATTTTGTATGTAATTGTGTAGGAAGACATGGTACTTGAGCATCAAATTTCACTCAGAATCTTTGATACCCAACTTCATGCAAAGTGTATGAAAAATAATTTGTGAAGTCAAGTACATCTTCGTCCCTTTCCTGCCACAACGTGGCCCACTTTATGCGTTTATTTTCATAGCTCCTGACAGGGTAATACTACTCCTTGATGGCGTCTCAAAAATAATTCCAAGTGGGTGTGGCTGAAAATAGTGATGGTTCCATCTCATCGCTCTTCTCACAATAGGTTTCCCACCAGTCCTTGATGTGGGGACTGGCTTTGAGGAGTGCAAAAGTAATGTTTTCTCAATTGGAAAAATCATGAACCAAAAAATATCCTTCTAATACATTTAACAATTTTTCTATGACATCTGCATCTATCTGGCCTTCAAATATGGGGATGTAAAAGTTGACTTGGCACCTCCAGAGTGGTTATCGAATGAATATGTGTCACCTATGGGTAGCCACTGAAGGATTTGGGTGAATTTTTCCATCATTACGTTCCTCTGTTGCTAGGGGAATTCTTCAAGCAATATTTCGAAAGGATATCCTGCTCCCTCATCTTTATTTTCTTCCCCCATGGGAGGTCGTTTTCGTTTTCGAGGCTGGTCTTGCAAAGGTTCAACCGGTTTTAGCACTAACTCCTTATATCCTGACCTTATCGAGGACATGCAGAGAACAACAAAGAAATACTAGACCGCTTTAGTATCATTAATCCTAACTTATAGAGGAACACAACAAAACATGGATATTAACATAAACACAAAGATGCAACAAAAATAAAACTTCATTTCATTAATATCAAATAAATGAAATGTGCTTACATTCATAATGGAAATAAACTAGCTAGGGAGATGGTAGCTTACCTCTAAGAAGAGATGTGGTGGATACATGCCTCTAAACCGTGTTACAATGAGGCTCAAGGGGCTATTTATGATTGAGAAACAATGGAAAACCCTAAACATCCAAAAGACTAACCCTAGGAGATGAGGCATCAAAACTGTGGGCTAGGTTGGGGTAAATTGGTACATCAACTTCCTAGGGTCATAACTTTGGCATACAATATTTGTTTGACATGTATGATACTTTGTTAGAAATACTATCAGAGAAATAAAACTTTTGGCTACAAATATGATTCAAAGACTCACATTTACCTGTTTTCCCAAAAACATCATTTAGGGCCTCAAAATGGCTTTGGAAGTTTAGGACCTGAAAAACTACCAAAAATAGTAAACTATGCTATAATTAAGGAAACTGAAAAATTGAAGGAAACAAAGGTGGGGATCCAAGTGGAATAGGCGGGTGGCTACCACTATCCACTTGGATCACTTAAACTCTGAGCCAAGGGTGAGCACATTGTGCATTCCTAGCTAGTAGTAATGACACCCTTATCTCCTGCAAATGTGCATTATGCCATCCTCAAGAAAACCTCCTTCACAAGCACATTGTACAATCTTGAAGCACTGTCTCTCAAGCCTCTACTACTTACACTTGCTCATTGCGCTGAAGACTAACTCTTCCTTACCTCCATTGTGCTTGGCACAATTCCAGTGGACAATGGAGCCTCCTCTGGATCACTTAAGAAGAAAATGGGGCAATTTTTGATCCTCCTCTTTTGTCACTACACATTACGTTGTCACAGTCAGCAGTCACTCAACCCTTGTCTCCTAGACTTTCCCACTGTGTAGAAGCCTTGTCAATCCTCTCCTACACTTCACAATGTGTAGTTCTAGTGGGTGGTGAGTCATCTAGAGACCTTTGCAATAGAAAAATTGTGCAATGCCTTGACTCCTTCTCTCTTGGGAAGCTTCAATCCTTAGGCTCCTAGTCATTGCCTCTTGTACTTCACACACATTCTTGTTTCTTCCACTTTCCCTAGTGCAGTGCACATTTCCAATCCATTGTCTCCCATTTCTTAGTTCTTGTAATTGTAGACTTAACCCAAGGAAGCCTTTCCCTCTTAGTCCTTGCAAAAACCCATAATAGTCAGCACTTGCCATGAACAGGTAGAGGTAGCATAGATGATTTTCTGACTAATGTTATTTTTTCACAAGTGAACTTCATTTTCAAGTGTCATCATCTCAACATAGCAAGTTGATGTTCAAGGAAGTCATCAAGGAGAGGTTACAAGAAGTAACTTGTGAAGAATAAACATAAAGGAACGATCATGAAGGACATGAAGGAATCTTGAATTACGACAGAAATATGGCAACTCATGTTGACTTGGAAGGTTCCAACACTGATCCCGACCCTTTGGAGGGTGAAGAAGAAGTAAAATTTAGACCTATCATGAATAATTGAATACATAGCATCAAAGAGAGAAACTTAGCATTAATACATTATAATAAATACTTATGTTACCATAGCCAAGTCATGTCTCCTCAAAGTGTCACCACAATAGTCATATGTTTTTAAAGTGTTTTTGCCACATTAATGGTAAAATGTAATTATTGTATTTCCAAAGAATGAGAAAATGTAAATGTGTGGAAGCCCAAGGGTCCCACATGGAATATGAAGATTCACTAGAGAGTCCTAGTCTTGTAGAAGATCAAAGGTCACATAGGAATTCGAAAAGTCATATGGGAGCTCAACAATCATGAGAGAAGGTTAATGATCACAAGGGAGGTGGACAATCATGTTATTTGTTATAAATAAGCCCTCATAGCTCATGTGAAAGGAAGAAGACTTTTCACCTTGGCTTATCTAGTTTGGCATAGGAGAGAAAATATTTCTTTGGAGGAGGAAGTAGTGAATTAATGTTCCACTATTGGAGCTAGTGTTTCATTGTTGTAATTGTATATCTTGGAAATTTCACATAATATATGAAGCTCTTAGATTCGGCACACTTTCATGCATATGTGATGAATGATTGTAAGACTATTTGTTCATTATTTCTGGTGTATGTTTATGTTAACATATACTAATGAAAATAAATTATTTCATTGGATTTGGTGTGCATTTTTTTGAATGTGCATTATTACTTTCTTTTATGATCATTTTTATCTTGTGAGCTACTTTTCAGGTTAATTAATTATTCTTTCCATGCTCTTGTGTGTCTCTTTTAGGATAGTACTATATACTTTTATTTTAAATGGTAACTCTTTGTTTTCCCTTCCATGTAATTGTGTGCCTCACAATGTCAACTTACTTGTTTTTTTTCAAAGATTGTTTGTATAATATCTTATGTTGATAACTCTTCCAAGGAAAATCCCTAACAATAATGGTGGACGAGCCTATTATCTAGATAGATTTCTTACTCCAAACGGTGTGAGGTATAGTTGGGACTTCATACTGGGGAGGCCCCCTTTGTTGGTGGATTTTCAACAACTGTCAACAATTATCCACCACCATGTTTGCCATACTTGCATGTGTTACTTGTTTTTGGCCCACATGGCCAACCAAAATGACAAATATACATGTCACATGCCACGTCCATAGTGGTTCCACATGTACTGTTAATATTATCATGCCATTATGGATCCCATGTCACTCTATTAGCTAATCACAGTGCACCATGTATCTTTCTCCACATCACCAAGTATAACAGAAGAGGGGGTCAAAGCCTTGTCATGTGACCTTGCTATGACATAATCCTGAAACCTAAAATTTTTAGTCTTTCACATGCCTTTGTAACTTACAAGGAAAAGCCTCCAAGGTTACCTGTTTTGTTGGTCCTCCACACCGATGATGTGAAGTAATCATTTTTTCCTCCATTGCATTACTTGGCCACATCTTGTCAGCGCCACATCACCCCACTAGTTATATCTTGTGCCTTCCTTCATAACTCCTGATGAAATACTTTCGGGTTTTGTTCCATCAGGGTTACTATTACTCTATGGGGTCCTCTCATGTTATCCTCCTAAGATTACGAGTGGTCCACCTATGCACCCACATGGCAGTGCTTTCCACCTCTGCATGATGGCTGTCTTGTAGGGCCCTTGGCCAAAAACACCAAAATTTTGATTTTTACCCTTATAACTTTGACCAACCATATCTTTAGTTTGAGGAATCCTTTTTCAAAATTCAATATACTGTTGGAAATCTATTTCCAACCACTATCCATTTGAGTAGCTTCCAAGAGATTCTGAATTAATCTTTTATACTAAAAATGCCTCTAATGTCTTTTCTCCTTGAAACACACTTGTTCATCTATTTTCTTGGAAACATATGAGTTTTGCCACACCTTTTACTTGTCAATCTAATAACAATATCCATGATACTATCTTTGATGTCAATGACAACACCTTTGACATCATTTTCCACCAATGATAACACATGTCTAACAGAAGGTTCTTAATGGAATCTTAGAGCCAAGGTGTCCCTCTATCTTTCTCTAACAACATAACACATTTTTCACAGAAACACATGGAAATCAATGCATATTATAATGTTCCAGTGCCACCATAACGGCCTAGTTCGTGAAGTATTTAGCTCTAGTATGTTTCTACTACACCAATCTAATATTACCATGTTGATACTTCTTTGTTTTGTAATCAAAATTATATATATATATATATATATATATATAATATATAATATATATAATATATATAATATAATATAATATATATATATATATATATATATATATATATATATATATATATATATATATATATCTATATATTTTGGTTAGCTCAACAACTCACCTATATCATAAGAATACAATTCTTATGATATTATTCATAAAAATTTAAATAAATTCAAACCATAACTTCAACAAGTAAATTCTTCCAATTGATAATTGATATTTATCTCTATAGTTACTCTTTTCTTCCTCTAGCTTACAAGCACTGATTGATTTTGCAGAAAAAATAAATACTATGTTTTTCATAGCTCCACGTAGTCTTCAACCAACTCCATCTTTAAATCCATCTCACAGATTGGTTTCTTAGCTGAAGAAAGAACTCAATGGCAGTTATACTACTCCACATAGTCTTTTTGTATAACTCCAAATAAGACCCATCGTGCTCACATCCCAATGAGCATGTGCATATTTAATCTCCCACAAGTGACTCACTCCTCTAGGCCCAAGAAACCCCCATTTTTGGTGGTATCCCTACCCAAGTGTTTTCTTGTGTGGGCTCCCATTAGCTACTCACCTCTATAGGCCCCAAAAATCCCAATTCTGGGAATTCTTCCTAGCTAAAGTATTTCCTACATGGGCTCCCATCCGCTACTCACCTTTTTGAGCCTAGAAAACCCCAAGTTTGGGCAGTCTACCTTGCTAAAGGCTTTCCTACATGGGATATTCATTATATTCTTACAACCAACTAATAGTTTGATATGCTCTAATATAATGTGGATGGAGTCTTATGGCCAGGTAATGGTTTGGCATGTTGCATTGCACTGCTCATGGAGTCTTAAAGTTAAGGTACTGGTTATGAATTTCTCCCATCATAAAAGAAAAACACCATAGGGCCAAAATGCCATCAATGCATTCCTCTTCTTGAGCTCCATGCTCCATCATTTCGCCTATGTCACAACATTTAGTTTTCCATGAGGCATACTCAAAAATTTCAAATCATAAATTTTAATTAGAAAAAAGAAATAAGATATCATAAGCATGAAACTTTTAATTAGTTTTTGGGTTCCTTTGTAGGTGGTGTTACTCTGCAATGTTGGCTTTGGTTTCACACCCCATTCCAACACTCTTTCTACAATCTGATCCTTTAATCAACCAATTAGCTATCAATATTCACACATACATTTATGGCAAGGATTCACAACATCCTGAAGTGATCTTAGAATTTTTGCACATATAACAATTCCATTAATCCATCTAATTTATATTAGATTGAAAAAAATTATAATAGTATCATACATGTGCATCGTATAAATTCCAAGCATTTCATGAAGCAATCCAACATTTATTCTAGCTATCAATGAGTTAAATATGAGAAATGAATATCTCTAAATTCATGAGAAATTTATTTTTCCATTCATTTAGCATGCTTTACAAAATTCATTGCAATATTTTCACACAAAAGGTTACCTACCTTAACCATGCCCTTTTCTAGGCATCCATGCAAAGCATTCATTAATTTAAAATGATATATATTAATTTCAACTTAAAGAAACTCTCATCTAATTCCCTTCCTGTACCTTTTAGCCATTGATTATTGATGCCTTACTTACTTGTCTTTTATTACCAACACTTTCAGTTGAAGCCTTTTTAAGGGGTCTAGTTGCATGGTAGCATATCTATTGTTGCAATATTTCGCAATTCCTGAAATGATTTTAGTCTCACATATTAGTCACAAATTTATCAATTAAACTATTTACAAATTTCAATGTTATTTCATAAAGGAAATTTCATTACTTGTTCAATATACACATTCGAACTTTTATTTTTCCATCCACCCAAACCTGTGCATATTCATTTTGACAAGCATTTGTTTCACATGCACCCATCCCATGGTATGCATATGTTATTGTTTTTAGGGTAAATTTTCAGCTGCTATTGTTTTCATTTATTCACAAAACACATGTCATAAGTATAAGAATAAATGTAAGCACATTGATCATGGTATTTTACAACTAGAGGTTTTTCTTGAACACTTTCCTAGTGGTTCCTCCATGTGACATGAAATCCATTAAATAACTTCACTATGTTACTCAAAATGTAACATGTAGTATATTAGTCACATATTCATAATACTTTTAAATATAAATCACTTATCTTCCTACTATGATGGTTATCATGATCCATATTTATGAACAAACAAAATGAAACACAAATTTAAAACAAAAACATATACATATAATGAAACAAAATTTCAATTAATAAATATCAAATGTTCAAATTGTTTACATGTAAAACGAAAGAAAACTAGCTCAAATGATGGTAGCTTATCTATGAGAAGAGATGTCATGGCTACATTCCTTCTAAAAATGAGGATATGAGGAATTTTTATCATGAATAAATAATGGTAAACCATAAACATCCAAAAACCTAACCCTAGGAGATGAAGCACCACAAGGTATGGACCTTGATGGGGTTAGTTGGAACCTCAACTTTTTGGGTTTGTAACTTTGGCATACGATCTCTGTTTGGTGTGCACGATAGCTTGTTAGAAAGGTCTATCCAAGGAAAATATATTTTTACTGTAAATTTCATTCAAAACCTCACATTTTCCCATTTCCATAAAAATAATTGTTTAGGGCCTCAAAATGGCTTTGAACGTTTAGGACTCGAAAACTACCAAAAACAGAAAATTGTCGAAATAGGAAATTGTGCTGAAAAATAGGAAACTAATGGAAAACAATGTTGGGGTATAATTTGAATAAGAAGGTGGCCACAAATATCCACTAGGATCAGTCCTCCCCCTAGAAAGAAATTTTCCCCATTGCATTGAGTGCCTCAATGAGGTGAGGAAACTTCTGTTAAGCTTGGTCCCTAGTGAGCCACTTGCCTTGGTGCAGAAATTGGACTGATTTAACAACCTGATAAAGTTGAATCATATGTCAATGAGTGTTATTAATTTGTGTGTCCATGATACGATTAGTTGTGGACTATTCAATCTGGGTTGAGCTTTGTTGGTGTTAATTGCTCAACAATGTCTAATTTGTCCAACAATGGTGGAAAGTATGGCCAAAGGTGGTCCACATTGAATACTAGGTGTAGGCCAAGGAATGGGGAGATACTTAGCTCAAAATCATTGTCACCTACACCCTTGGTGATGGTGTTAGCCTCGTATTAGAGTTGTTGAAGCTTCCAATGGGCTCTAGAAAGGAATGTCTTTTGCAAATGCAACCAAACCTTGTCACCCACTTGAAACTTATGGGGAACTCGATGTTGGTCATGAAGTTATTTGTAATTAGTATTGGTTTTATCCAAGATATCATGAACCTGTTGGTGGATGTGATGAAGTGTTCAATAAAATTTATAGCCTTATCGCTTCAAATTGAACATGTGAAAATTCTATTTATCTAGTTGCAAGAGGCATTGCAACATCAATGTGGTAAAACAATTGAAATCCTAGGCCCATCTAAAATCGGCTATGGCTAGTTGAGTTATGGAGATATTTTTTTTAGCTGTGTTGAACATAGGGGAGACTCTCATCCCATGTTCATGGATGCTTATTGTACATGTGTAATATGTGCACTATCATCCTATTGACGACCTTTGTTTGACCATTAGTATGGGGGTGGAATGTAGTTGAATTGGTGAGCTTGGTGTCTAACAATGATTAGAGGCTTGACTAGAATGCGCATAGGAACCTTCTATCCTGATATGATATAATGTTTTGCAAGATACCAAAATGTACTCATACTCATTGGAAGAAGAACTTGGTAGTGGATTCTATTGTGATACTCTTCTTGCAGGAATCCAATATGGCCATCTTAGAAAATGTATCAATGACCACAAACACATAGTCATTACTATGCTTGGTAGAAGGAATAATAGACATATAGTCGATGGAGATGCATGCCAAAGGTCAGATAGCAATAGGTAGAGGAGTGTACATGCCTTGCTTCTTAATGGTTGGCTTGGCAATAGCACAAGTATTGCAGGATCTGATATATTTTACAACATCATGTTGGAGTTTTAGCTGATAGAAATACTTATGCATTACTTCCATTGTCTTCTCCACACCAAAGTGTCATGTGACCTAGCTGTAATGTGCCTCCAAAATCATCTTGGAATGCTCCCTTGAATGAACAAAAATATGTCCCAGGTAGCACAATAGTCCATCCTAAAGGTGGAAGCCTCGAATTGGCTTTGCAACCATCAACATCTTGTAGGTGGCAACAAATTTCGAGTAATTTTCATATAGTTGCATCCATCCATAGGTCTTGTGCCCATAAGAGTTGAGAACTATTTTAAGTGCCACAATTGGTTGTCGGTTAAGGCATTTTGCAATGTGATTAGTGCTACCCTTCTTATATTTAATGTTCAAGTGCAATTATGACAAGTATGTGGATGATTTCTTATGGCTCATTCTACAACTTCCCCTACGTTTGTGTAAATTAAAGAGGTTGGTGATCTATGTGGATGATCATCTCCTTCCCTAGAATATAATTTTTCCATTAGTGGAAGACCTACACAATATAATACATTTCCTTATCATAGGTGGGGTACCTTCAAATAATATCAGAGACTGTCTCATTATGATATGCTACTAGAAGACCTTACTGAATGAGGATTGCACCAATAAGATACTCAGAGGCATATGTCTCAATCTCAAATGGTTGATGCCAATATGGAAATTTAAGGAATGGTGCAGAGAAAAGGTGGTGTTTTAGTTCAATGAATTCCTTCTATTGTGGCTTGAATTAGAAAAAGTTTGCTTCTGTTGCACCCTTGGTAACTTGACTCAAGGGCCAAGTGATATGAGAGAACCCCAACACGAATCTATCATACAAACTATCAAGGCCTAAGAAGTTTTGAATCTCTATTATATTTGTGGGGGCCAATCAATCCTAAATGACTTGGATATTAGCTAGATCCACATGCAACCATTTCTAATCAATTATGTAGCCCAGATATTGGACCTGGTCAATGCCAAAGGAGGATTCTCCAATTTGGAAAATATCTTATGTTGTTGTAGGGTTTGAAGGACTTGTCAAATATGTTACAAGTGCTTTACCAAACTCTTGTTGAAGATGATGACATCATCCATATATACAACCACATGAACAACTACTCAAACAGACCCTCCTTGGACTTGAAGGCGATATTCCATATATCCATGGGTTCTATTTGAACTTGGTGATAGTTGAACTTCAAATTTATCTTGTTGAACTACTTAGCCCCCTTAAGTTGGTTAGGAAGGTCATCAATCCATGGGATTAGGTATTTGTTATTGACTTTGATTTTTTTCAATTCCCAATAATGAATGTAGAATCTCTAGGTCTCATGTTTCTTCTACGTGAGTACAATTAGGCTTCCACAAGGTGATGAACTTGGTCAAATGTACCCATTTGTAGCAACTCCTAGATTTTCTACTTGATGTCTTCATTCTATAGAAGAGAGTAGTGATATATTAGCACATTAGATAGAGGTGAACCAAGGGTCAAATCAATCAAATGCTTGACTTGACAATACAAAAGGTACCCCTACGGGTGAGGAAAATATGTCCCAATACTCTTCCATGACCTTATCCACTTGATTCTTTTGTGTGGCAGAGCCCTTTCTAGAGGCCATGGATGTGGCCACAATACTCCCCTTACTTTGAGATAAAATTAGGAAGAAAATAGATTTCCTAGTTTGGGAGATGATCTCACTGCATTTCTTAGCAGATATCAAAGAAATGGAGGTAGGTGGGGCTACCTACAATATATTGTATAGTTTTATTCCTAAAGTAATAATAATCATATGAGGTCAAGAATCATACACAACATGATGCTTCCATAAGTTTGGTTTTACTAATAAGACATCAAAAACTTCAAGGGGAGAAACAACAAGTAATACCTCATCTATGAAAGGCTTAATGTTGTAAGTAAAGTGGCACTTCTTGCTAACACGAGGATCTCGTCCTTGGAGGAGACATACGATGGTGTATGGTTGTAGGTGTGGTTTTCTCAGCAAGCCAAACTTCTTAACAACATATGATGAGATGAGGTTCTTTTTACTCCCACTATCAACAATGAATTGCAACAGAGCACCCTTCACCCACATCTATGAGTGGAAGAGATGCTCACCCTCCTCCAGATATTTGAGCTCACTTTACTTAATATTGGTGGTGGAAAAGGTGGTGTTAGGTTTTTTCATCAATGATTTGTTGCCCTTTGTCAAGTACTAGCTCAAAGTCAGAACATGCGTTTAACTCTAAAGCTTTTATCTCAACCACCAGTGGTTGTTGGCATTATGGCTAATGTGTTGTCCTTGATGAAAACCTGCTTAATAATGATGTCAACGTGATTGGAATAGATGCTACATATGTTGTGAATAGATAAATTATAGTTCATAGATAAAGGCATGTTAAATATGAAGTTTAAGAAAGTATACGCAAATCCTATGAAGAAGGGTCACATACATATGTAGGTATTGTGAAGAAAAATCACATATAGAATCCACACCATTGGTAATCTGGATACCAAGTGCCTTTACCATGATATTGGCCCATATTAATGGGTGTGAAAAATGGTTATTTGATCCCATCAAAGAATACTTACAACATAACCAAGGTATTTACCTGAGGTATTGGCTAAGGAAAATACAATATAAAGAGATGGAGATCAAAGTGTTGGGTGTGAAAGTATTGGGTTATATTTAAAGATTTGATTTGAAACAAGTGTGAACCAGAAAGAAAGGAGAATACTTAGATCTGATAGACATGAAAGTATAATAAAGAATAATGAATAGAATTTCTCAATCTGTTTTGGCTAACATTGATAAATATATGATGATAATAATGATATGATGTGAATATGTGTTGGTGAAGTTTATGTAGTATGTGTTGTGATTGCAGTGAAGGTTTTCCTCAGAAATTTTAAGATTTGTAAGCAATTTTGTTTTAGGATAATGATGTACATATGTGGATCCATCTTTGTGGGCCACGTATATATTTTGCGAAATACTTTTCAGGATGTGTGGATTTGTACGTGGGTGTTATGCATGGTAAGTGCGTACATAAATGAATCTACTTTAGAAAAGTCATATATACATTCTAGGATTTTGTAGTCTGGATTAATGATGATTTATTTGATCAGTTTTGTTCTGATTGTTGTTGTATGTCGATGATGTCTCTATTATAATGATCTGTATCTGACAATGTTGACTGGGTTAAATGATGAATGGTTGGTAATGATGCTACAATATGGTGATCTTTGTTTGATTCAGTAATCTGTGATTAGTTAAAGTAATCTATGACTAATGGAATGATCTAAGTATGGTTCAATGATTGATGATTCAATGTTCAATACTCTGATATCTTTATGCAAATATGATACAGAGAAAACATGTATATACACGAGCCTTATTCAGTAAAGTCACATACATAATTTTATATTTGTTTTTTTTTTGGCTAGGTTCTGCATTCTATGATTTGATGCCTCAGATTTTAGTTGATTTGTGTGTGATAGTGTCTCAGATTTAGTGCTTTAGTTTGTTTGGGTTTATGGTTGATATGGGTCTAATTTAAAAATTTGATGAAAGGTAGCCTACAGGTTGTGTGATGATTGTTTGAAAAGTGGATCTAGTCTAAAATATTTTGAAAAGTGGTCCACAAGGAGTTGAGGGCTTCAACCTTTAGAAAGGGGGTAGGAGCTCCCTTCTGGTAGGAGATGATAAATGAGTTTAGGAGATTGTATATCCCTTCCAGTGAGTACTAGAGAATAAGAGAATATTTTAGCTTTCAGTGTGCCTGCATACTAACATGAGTCTGCATTAGTAAAAATGTAATACTTTTCTTTATATCATAAGAAAGAATACATAGACAACAACAATGGTGGTTTTCTCACACATTGGGTTTCCACCTAAAAATCTTGGGTTTCTTATTTGCTGTGATTTATTTATGTTCCTTACTGCATACTGAAAGGTAATTAATCTACCTATGAAATGATTAAAGATAATCATTTGATAGAATGCATGAAAAATCAGTAAGATGGATATATGTTGGTTTCCTTCTCTGAAGTAGCGTACATACACAAGTTGATTTAACAACAGTAGTGTACATATTTTAGAATATAAATTTTGGATGTTTGAATTTAAAAATACTAATTCAACCCCCCAGTATTTTTCCCAACTGTGACTACTTTGTGTAACGTTCACTTGTGTTGTGAATGGGGCTCTTGTGGAACTCATACCACTTTCTTGTGTCTTTCTTCGTCTTCCCATTGCTATTATTTTCTTGTGTCTTAGATGAGTTTTCCTAGGTCATTCCACCTTGGCTTTATCCTTTATTATATAGTTCGGGAGTGCATTTTCTCTACTTTGGGTTCACAGATCCAAAGTCTCGCTTCTTCTCTTCAAATTTCTGCTCGATCTTGACAACATATTAGTATGCTACACCAAGTGACGAGATGTCTAGGAACTCCATTTTTTTCTAGATGTATTTTTTCAGACATCCATGGTACTAAATAAATAGATTTCACTTAGAGTCCTTGATACCCAACTTCATGAATAGGGTGTGAAATAAATTTGTGAAATATGGCACTTCTTGGTCCCTATCCTATTGTAGTGTGGTCCATTTTATGTACTTTTCTTCATAGCTCCTGAAAGGGTAATAATGTTCCTTAAAAACATCTCAGAAATATTCCTAAGGGGGTGTGGCTAAAAATAGTGAGGACTCCTCCTCGGCCATTTGCTCACAACAATTTTCCCACCAGTCCTTGACATGTGAGGTGGCCTTAAGGAGTGAAAAAATAATATTTTCTCTATCAAAAAAATAATGGACCGAAATATAACCTTCTAACATATTTAACCATTTATCTATAGAATTTGCATTTATTTGGCCTTCAAATATGGGAATGTCAAAATTGAATTGTATCTTAAAGGGGAAAGTGCCTCCAAAGTGACTTCTAGATGAAGATGCTTCGCCTATTAGTAACTGCCAAAGGATCTGGGAGAAACTATCCATCATCTCATTCCTTTGTTGCTCGAGGGCTTCTTTTTGCAATAATTTGATAGGATATCATACTCCCTCTTCTTTATTTTCTACTGCCAAGGGAGGCTATCAGGGTTGGTGAGGACAATCTTGTAAGGATTCAAGAAGTTTGCGCCCCAAATTCTTGAAGAAATTCCTTGTAGATTCAAATTGCTAATTGTAATCTTATAAAACAGTAGACTTGAATCTACTCTACCAATTTCAAAAACCAATTTAAATGATCATGAAATCATGAAGCATACAAGAGAAAGGATTCAATCAATACATTACACGATAATCTCTTGGGGAAAGGGCCAACTAAAAACCACACTATTTGTATATTACATTAGTTAGAAAATATGAGAAGATTACAATGCTTTTCTCAAGCTTGAGAAACCCTTGCACTATCTATATCTGTCTCACTGCTTCCCAGAAAAGCCTAAGCCAATATTTAACCAAATTTTTATCTCTTAGAGAAAATCCTAGCTGCAGGGAAAACTCTAAGGTAAACTTGAACCTCTTTGAGGTTGAAAGCTGGCCCTTCAACCTAGAGAGGGATCTGTCCCTAAACTCAACTACTCAAGGTCACTATATTATAAGGTTTGCAATTGAGTCATATGACCATATTTATTGAATTTGGTTGGACTGTTTGAAAATACTACCATTGGGAATGGAGTCTGGCCCAATTAGGCTTTATATAATTATAGTTTCAATGAGAAAAAACACAAAATCAGGGTAGTGATATTTCCTTTGACACTTTAAGGAATTTGGAAGAAAATTAAGGAAATTAGTGCAATGGTTAAGTGAACAACATTTATTGAATGCCCGAGAATAAATAAAAAGGAGCATAAACACATGAATCCCAATTTCAAACACTTAGTATTTTAGACATGAGGAAATATAAAATGGGGGAAAGACGGACATGGAATCATAACACAAGAATTTTTGTAAACTGCTCACGAATATTGTTTTTCATTAAGATATGCTCAATATTCCACAAGCGAAACTATATTTCAAATAAACTCCAACCCTTTCTTCTTCTACAATATTTTCTTATATACATAATATAATAATTGAAATAGGTTTGTAGCTCAAAAATAATTACAGTAATCCAATATTAGTAGTATATCTCTTAGGTACGTGCATATGAAAATATCTTTAAACATATCAAGTTTGTTTTCAAATCAAAACAACTCACTGAAAATTATTCTGAAAATGGGGTTGAGAAAATATATCAAGATAGTGCTTCACTTGCTGTAGATTAGGCCTTGTCATCATTAAAAAACAGGCTTATGTTGTAGCTCATTCCTTCTCGGATATCCCTACTACAAATCACTGATAATGTTGTAGGCAACCCTTTAGCTATTGGAACTATTGATTTCGCTGATAGGCTGTCTGTTAGCATTTTCGTTCAAGTTATTCTTCTGAAATGTGCTGACAATGGCAATGTCAGTGTTTCTCCGCAAAATAATTCGATAATGAAAATATCAGTAATATCTTGTACTTTCTTGTGCTTATATGCTAACATCTTCTTGATAAAAAATTCACTCTGATAGTGAATGATCAGAACTGAAAAAGATAGTTTCCAGCCTCTCAGCTGAGGGTAGTAGTTTCTTCCAATAAAACATTGACCTTATCCATCCATTGCCTCTTTCTTTGTCTAGTTTCCATGGGGATTTTCTTCTTGGCTTCCTTTGTTTTCGTGGATATCTTTGAACTTGTAGCTTTCCCTTTATTTATAATCAATTCCTTTAGTGGAATATTGTCCACATCTGTGACCTATTTGGTAAGGTCCATGCTTTCCTTCAACTTTATATTCAACCTCAATTTGTTTAAGGGCCTAGTGTGAGGTTTTTTACCCCCTTTGAACATTTCAAATAGGGTGGGCTCTTCTTCATCTAGAACTTCTTCATCATGGGGTTTATGGTCAAGCCTCTTTCCCTTATTTTCTTTCGTGTCTAGATTTCTATAGGGAAATCTTTAGTATGTAGATTTTCAGCATGTGGGGAACTCACAGTAGGAGGGTATTTAGCATACTGTATCTTCTTAAGCCTATCACTTCTTCTAGAATAAACCTTAAATATTTTAGGAATATAAAGTAAGGGTTTGTCTTCCTTTTGTTGGCTTCTAGTTTGCACAGTAGGGGTATGATGAGAGGAGGTTCCTTCCTAAGGGTTTTTGACTTGTTTGTTTCCCTTCTTCCTTCCTTGTTTAGACTTAAGGGGTTAGGGTTGAAACCCTCCCTATAATAGGAAATGACTCCATGTTCTTCTAGATTTTTCCAATTTATTTTCAATTAATAACTTAATTAAGGGTTTGTGATAGATGAAATTTGGAGATGGGTCCTTTCTAGTGCGAACCCAAGTAACCATGTGCCTGAGGCTTTCTAACAAAAAATAGTAAGTATTCATTCTTATTTATCCTACTAGATGAGCTAAGAAATGGAAATGGTATAAGTTTACCCAGTTAAAACACCCCTCACATGTGAAATATAACCGAGAAATTTTTAGTATCCCATGCCATATGTCTTCCAACCAAGGCCTTTATACCCTTTCTTTCCAATTTACTTCCTTAAACTCAACCTTTAGGAAGAATGGGACATCGATCCTAGCCAAGACATGGCTTATAAATACCTTTTCTCCATCTGTAGGTAGATTTGTGGCCTCTGCAACCATCTCCTATGTCACTTGTAATGCAATTCCTACAACCTCCACATGCTAACCATCGAAACCCTAGGTGAATTCTTGAGCAACCTTGTCATGGAAAAAGGCGCATCATCAGAAAAATTCCACCCACCTAGCCTGTCAAAAATGTTGTTGAATATCCGAGTAAATCTCTAAAAGGTCGTGACCTTTCGGTTCATTTATGTTTAGCCTTCCACTTTTCCCCATTATCTTTATAGTCTGGCTATTAGGTAGATGAGAGACAAATATTTGATCCTATATCTCCGTTGAGTAGCTTGAATCAAACAACTTTCCAGTGATAAAGTTAACAAAACATATAAATGAAATGGTATATTTACTATGCGAGAAACAATAGTGATGTTTCAGGCAGACTAATTGATTAATAGGTGAAATAATGTTTTAATCCTTCGATATTACAAAACCACAACATACCTCTTCGATGGTGGAAAACCTTCTTTTCAACATGTACCTTTCACCTTCAAATTTATCGTGGCATGACCGGGAAATTATTATTTCATTGCTCACATGGAACTTATTAGAGCATTTCAAAAATTAAAAATTCAATTTTTAGGTTTGGCGTTGATACTCTAGATATCAGTGATACCCGATACTATTGACACTCTCATTGTCATTGTATTATTCTAAAAAATCTATTGTACTAACAAAAGCATTAATAGTCCCATTAGCAACATTATTTCCTGTTTATTACAAAAATTTTGCTGACAGTGTAATTGTCTGCATTAAACAAAATTCAAACTTAAATAATGTGATGACAACTAGCTCCACAGGGATGTTGTCGACCATTGATGGCAACAAGAACCCCGCTTATGAGAGGCCTATTTATTACAAAAAAGTATGCTTAAATAAAGAAAACATTTTTTAAAAAACATGTTCTTTTTACAGATTCTGTTGGTATTTTTTGAAAAAATGTAATTGTTGTGAAACAATTTTATTCTCTAATAAACATTATCAGAACCTTATGGCATTATCCTCAGGCTTCAAGTTCTTCAGAATGCTCATCCACACCTGCAAGTACTTAAAAAAATATGGATATTTACAATGAAATTTGAAACATTCTTTGTTCAAGAAATGTAATGTTTCAGGAAGCATCCATTGACTAGACCTCCAGATAGAAAAAATCCTTCCAGATATTATAAAATGAAATTGTTCTTACCATGGAAATATGCAATTCTGTATTGGCCTTTCTAGATGTTTTCAAACTTCCCATGCTTATCTTTATCCTCAATGTGAGCATCCCACTTCAAGACTAGGTCCAGGCACTTAAAATCATCTTCTTTTTTCTTTTTATCAAAAATTTTCTTGATTTGATTCTAAACCTCTTGATACTTTTCATATGCCTTCTCTCTATCCTCTTGAACTTCTATTAACTAATTTATCCTTCTTTTCATATGGTTCATTTCCTCTCCTAATTCCTGTAAATATCTCATAACAGGGATTCCAATCGAAATCGAGAATGTTGCATCAACACCATATACTAATTGAAAAAGGGCAGTACCTATTTACCTTTTGGTATTGGTCATGTTTTCCCACAAAGAGAACTTTAGTTTTTTATGCCAAGCCTTCTTGTTGTCTTCTAACAACTTTTTGATAATTTTGATAAGACTTGTATTTGAGGACTCAGTCAGTCCATTACCTTGAGGGTAATAGGCTATGGAATGACCAAGTTTAATATGGTACTCATCACAAAATTTTATTAGTATTTTGGATTTGAAACACTGGCATTATGAGTAATAATTCATTTTGTACTACCAAACCTGGAAAGAATGTTTTATCAAAATTAAATAACAACGAGATCAGTAGCTTGCCTGCTTGGAAGTGCTTCAATCCATTTGGTCAAGTAATCCATTCCTATTAAGATCCATTTGTGTTGTGTTGAATATTCCAGATGAATTTCACTTATGAAATCAAGGTCCCATTGTTGAAATGGTGCTTCTACAGAAATGGGTTTCAAAGGTAGAGACATTAATTTGGATTTTCCTTCAAAAATTTGACATTTATGGTAGGCTACAACCTCCTTTTTGACATCAAAAAAATAGTAGGCTAGTAGAATCCCACTCTCAAGATTTTATCGGTAGTCACCTTCTAGTAATGATGTCCTCCACAGGTTTCTTCATGAAAATATTTGATCATTACTTTGGCTTCATCTTCTAATACGAAATTCAATAAGATGCCTTGCAGGTCTTTCCAAAATAAATAACCATCCAGAAGATAGTATTTACCATATTTTAGCCTCAAAAATCAGGCCTGAGATTTGTTTGTCCCCAATGGTACTTGTAGATTCGGAAATATGTAAATGATATCAGTACACCATGTAAAATCTCTAAAACACTCATCCAATTTACACCTTGACTCATCCTTTTGAAAATATGATAATTCCATAATTGAATTCATATCAAAAGTGTCAAGATTTGTTTCGGTCATTAGTCTATCTAAACCTTGTCCTTTGATTAATTTGGTAGGCTTTATTTCCAAATCAAATTCTAGAATATTAGAAATCCACTTCCCCCTCCTGCCATCACTATTAGGCTAGATCAAAATAAATTTTATTGTAGCATCGAGTACGTAGGCAATCACATGAGAATGCAGTATAAAGACCCTAAAATCATTAAGTGATTTGATCAACACATATGCCTATTTTTCCATAATGTTGTATTACATTTCAACATCTCTCAATTCCATATTTAAAAAGGAAATGGGTTGTTCCTAACCTTCCCCATTCTTTTGAAGTAAAACACGAAAGATGGTGTGCTCAGAAGAAATGAAAAAATTACAAGATATTTAGAGAAATCTGGATTAGTGAGTAAAGGAGCTTGACCTAAATCCTTTTTGATATCACTAAAGTATGACTTTGCTTGTTCATTCCATTTAATCTCATTTCTTTTCTTGAGCATGTTTGATACAACCTTAAAATTTCTTTAAAATTTGGGATAAATCTTCGTAGAAAATTTACTTTACCTAGAAATGATTGCACTTCTTTCTTGTTTCTTAGATGTTTAATTTTTTATTGTTGTCCCTCAGCTAGGATCTATCTAAATTCCCTCCTTTGATACTATGTGACCCAACAACTTCCCCTATTCCATAGAAAAATGGGATGTTTACTTTTTATTTTTTATTTTTTATTTATTTTTTAATTTTTTAATTTTTAATTTTTTTAATTTTTATTTTTTATTTTTCCAGATTTAAGGAAACTCTAAACTTCCTGCACTTAGTGAAGACTGTCCTCAAATGTCTTAAATGATAAGATTCATATTTTATAAAGAGATTAATATGATCTAGATAAATAACAACAAACTTATCTCTTTCATTAGTGAAAGTGATATCCATTTCTCTTTGGAAGGTGGCTCCAACATTCATGAGTCTGAATGGCATTTTTGAATACATAAATGTGGCACATGGCATGGTGAAATAAATATTGTCCTGATATTTTGGATTAACCAAGATCTCATTATATCCAGAAAACCCATCCAGCATTGAAATCCTTTATAAGCCAACCGCTTTTTGCAAAATGTGGTCCATCTTTTATAAAGGATGATTATCCTTCATTGAAACTTTATTCAAATTTCCTAAATCACGCACAGGTGAATTTCCTCACACTTTTCCCTGGCTGGTACCAAGTTTGCTATACAATTTGAAAATATCAGTGGGATGATGATTTTTTCAGCCAACAGTCTCTTCGCCTCCTTTTCAATCAGTTGCAGTATCTTTGGATTGATCCTTCTTAACTTTTGTTTAAAGGGTTTTTCACTTTCCTTGAGTGGTATAGTGTGTTGGATGACAGTTTTGTCATAGACCTGTAAGTCCTCACATATCCAAGCAAAAACATCTGCAAACTCCTTTAAAAATTTTGCATACTTCATCTTTTGGTTTGGTTTCAAAGTATTAGAAACTTTGACCACCTTTGTATTATATTTAGTTCTCTAATTGTAGTATTCCATCTACCCATCACTTGGTGAGATTCTAGGCTTAATTTCCACATCATTTAAATCAAATAATATCTTTAATGGAACTAAACCTCTAGGGATTGTATTATTACTTAACTGAATTATATCCTATCCAACAACATTATTCAAGAAGACCATTATTTCAGTATCTTTCTCTGTGGTCTCATCTTCATCTTTGTCAATTGGAGTGCTAAGAAATTCATCAATTATTTGAAGAAATATTCTAATTTGTTGATCGTCTTCAAACACCTACCAGTGCCTCGTATTGTCTGGGATAGAAGGCCTATGCCTCACATTGATCTCATATTTTTCATTAGGATAAATATGAATTCTAAATGCACTAGCAGTTGTTGCTAAAGAGTCCATGATTCCATTTTCTTCTCTAGGGCTGAGAGAGATTTCATGCTCAGAGAAAAAAATTGAAAACAAATCCCATACTTTATTCTGGTAGGTTCTCATCCTTGGGTGCCTAGTTTGATAAGTTCCTTTGAATTGGTTCACAATTAATTGATCCAAATCTCCAAAAATATGAATTTTCTTTGCTTTCTGCTCTCTTAACAGGTTCAACCCGATAACTAGAGATTCATATTATGCCACGCTATTTCTACAGTCAAAATACAATTTATATGAATGTAACTGACTAGTACAATGTGGCATAACAATCCAAATTCCTACCCCAGAACACTTCTCACAAGTGGAGCCATCAAAATATAAATTCCAAACTTCATCTAAAATTTTTTGAACATGTTTTTGATGAACGTCGATCAACATGTTATGATATTTCCCCATAAACACAAAAATCATTAAAGAATCCTTTTGATCCCACCTCTGTATCTACTACATAAATGGGATGATTATCTGGTTGAGTTCTACTACTTACCATATAGGCCATTTGGACTTCTCTATATAATATTTTTAACTCACCAAACAAAGGGATTAATGTGTAAGGCATGTCCATTTGTAATGTTCCTCCTAATCTTGTTTCCCAAGACAGAAAAATAACATGTCGAATCTAATTGGAATATGTGCTACCACTATGTCCATCATTACACTTTTTGTAGGTATCTATGCCAACAACTAGATATTTTATCATCCCTAAACATTTTACTTTTCTAGAATCAAATGAGAACAAGTCCTTGTAAGGTCTAGTAATCTAGAGTCCTGGGTGTTCCATGACTGACTTAGGCATCAGGTTATGCGAAGCTCCAAAGTCTAACATAATATCATCAATAATCATATCATGTATGCTCATACTTACATAGAATGCGGGAACATCATCATTTATAGTACTGACATGTGGACCAAAAACAAATTCAGGAGCATCATCATCTAAATTTAGGGAATCTTGTGAGTTTATATTAACCTGATCACTCTCTGAACTCTTAATCATTATAAATATGCTTTTTATGTACTTTTAATTTCTTAAAAATTTAGAAAAAGGAATGGATACTTTCAAATTACTAATTTCACTTTCCAGATTGAAAGTTGACTGTGTTTTTGCCAATTCTTTGATCTCATTTTTAGCTTCTTCCACTTTTCTTAGACTATCCTTCTCAAGCTCCTCTAGTCTCTTTAGTAATTCCTTCCTTGAATCAGCTTGTTGCTCAGCTGTTGTCTTTTGAGATAGAGTCTTAATAGGAACAATTTGGCCCCTAAGATTATATTGTTGTTGTAGCGGCTACAACCACCCTCCAAAAAAATTTCTTATGCTTTGTTTTGGAGCCTCCCTCCTAAATCACGACAACTCATCTCACACTAACCCAGGTACGTGTAATTTAATTGAGCTTTATATTTTGCATTATGGATTGTGTTTTCTTACTTTCTTTACTGCCTAACCCACAAGTTGATCTCTTGAATTGGTTTTCGCCTGGTTCCAGTTTTTCCTTAGTGGACTGCGAAATCGTTTAGCACAACCAACCTTGCTCTCAGGAATTGCATAGTTCAAGCTAACAGTGAGCCTTCAACTCTAGAATTGCGTAGAACCAGCTGACAACCTGTCCTCTGCTAGGAAAATGCACAAAGCATGAGAGGCAACCCAGATCCACTCAACCTACAAATTGTGCATAAGCTTCTTGCTCAGAAGCTACCCTGTGCATGATCTAGTGAGTTGCCCAATCCTTCCCAGCATTGCGCAATCTCTTCGGGAAATGCATGGTAGCTTTTCCCAAAAAAAGAATGCGAAAAAAGTGAAAAAGCATCCCTAGAAAATAGGGATCTATTGTTAGTAACCCAAATGAGACACTTGAGTTATTTTGGAAAATTTCACCAAGTGTCGCTTTTTCCTTGATTTTTGGCCTTCGTGTCATAAACCCTAAATCAACCAATTATTTTTAATTCACACAACCAGATCTCATTTTCACATTTGATCTTGGAGCTCTGGCATTCGTGACGAGATCAAGGAACCTTTGGTGTGATCGTCGTTTCTTTCTTGGGTAAGTCTTTCTTTTTTAGTCATTTTCTACGCTTTTTGTCGCTTTTATTTGTTTAGCTTGTGAGAGTGTTGTTTCACTCATTTTTTTGAACCAACACTGATGTTTCAACTTTTTTTAACTTGTATAAGCGTTGTTTTAATTTTTACATTGCTTTTCCCAAGTGTTGCATGCATTACCTAGTTTTTGCACCATCAGTCACCATTACGGAAACTCTCTCCACATGCTTTGTTTTCCTTCAGTTTGATTTATTCCTACACTCATTTCACTCACATGAATTATAATTCACTTAGGTCTACACTCATCATCATTCAATCCTTCAGATATGTTTAATTTCTCACTTCCCTTAGGTAGATATGGGCTTCCTTGGCCTGGATCTCATCTTCTCGAGCATGCACTGCGCATTTCTGGAACTCAGGGCCTTGACTTTGGCTTATGGAATTGTGCAAAGGTTTCCTAGGCCTAGCTCCAACCGTGCACTACATAGTTCCAGTAGCCATCCCCAAGCCTTGGCCACTGAGACTTCATAATGCGTAGTCTCTCCTAGAATGTGCCCAAACTAAACTACGCATTGCACAGTTCCAGTCAGCAAGACCTCCCCACTAACTATTAGGGCTACACGATGCGTAGTTCTAGCTAGCAGTCAGTTACCTTTGAGAGCCAAGATTGCACAATCCTTCCCATGAGTTTCCCAGTTTGTTGCTTGGTTTGTTCTTTAAGTGTTTTTTATTTCAAGCTAACATTTGCATGCCATCAGTGTCCTCTCTATCTCCATGTATAGATGTTGTTGAGTAGCTATCTAGGAGTTACAGGTAACATGAATTCCAAGAGATTTGTATCAAAAGATACTCTCAAGAGTAGCACTAGGGAAGTAGTTGAGAAGGTTTCAATGAATTTTCTAGTTTATGCAAACACTAAGTTGTTCATTGAGAAGGGCATGAAGTTAACATGGTAGGGAATCAAGGATATATTTGTAGGGGACTTCAAGGAAGACTTAGAGGATAAATAAGTTTATATCAGTGTCCATCGGTCAGGATTACACAAGGTTTCATGCAGGTACATCGCCTTTCCATGTGCAAACATCATCCACTAGATTATTTCACACACAGATCCATAGGCTATGACATTGAGCAGTGCTAGTGGGATAGAGCTTTCCACCTTCTAGGAGGAGAACTATTAATAGATATATCATTTACCTCAGATGGTGAACCACATGGATTCACTTTTCTATGCCACCCACAACTTTTGTGAAGACTAGAGATATTGTAAAGCACCGGGTGAAAGAAAAGTTAAGATTTAGAGTGACACCCACTCATGTTTACAAGACAAAGTCACTCACGAAGGCCTACTAGTCCTTTATCATCTTTGCATGTCGATTATATAGTTAAGAGAGCACATAGACCTTTCCAAAAAATTGGGTGGTTGTGTTGGACCAGTTGGTAAATGATGGAAGGCCATTCAACTAGTCGAATCTTCTGGATTTTCAGTTGAAAATACATGTGACTAATGCCCAGAATTTTTCCAAGGGTGAGAATGCAAAATTCTACATGCTTGCATACTTACTTGATGCAATTTGTGCCCAATATCACCTTACTAGCATGGGTTGGACATGGATACCAAAAGAAACTGTTGTCAACATTTATTGCAAGTTTCTTTCTGAATGTAGTTACCTAGGAGTTATGGCAAGGCTAGCTGACCATTTCATCATCCCAGTGTAC
>APFE030840986.1:90353-108358 GCA_000404065.3 Pinus taeda | reverse complement strand
AGCCGGAGCCACACCCTGCCACACCAGCTTCAAAGTTGTAGCCAGAGACAAAGATGCCTGAACATGCCTTCAGTTGGCGATGTGGGACACTTCCTCTAGCAGAAGACTTCAGCTTCTTGCCAGTTTTGGAAGAGTTCCGGAAACAAAATTGAGAACACTTCCTCTAGCAGAAGACTCCAGCTTCTTGCCAGTTTTGGAAGAGTTCCAGGAATTGCATAAGCATTCCAGAGTTGTTGGTCATCCTTAAACCATCACAGGTTGAGACTTCCCTTTTCAGGTTGAAGTTTTACCTTTTATACGGGGTGAGGCCTCCCTTTTATGGTTGAAGGTTTCCCTCTTTAAAACAATAGGATCACTTCCTCTAGCAGAAGACTTACAGCTTCTTGCGAGTTTTGGAAGAGTTCCAAGAACTGCACTAAGCGTTCTAGTGTTGGTGGCTATCCTTAAACCACCGCCCTTTTTACCAACATTTCATAGAGCACATTCAGCCTAGTGCTGCCATGCATTATTGCATGATTTGTATTACAGCTCTTTTCTTGGACTCATACATAACCCTTCGGATTAAGGGGGGGAATGTTGGACACCTAATCCTAAAGGGTTAGCGTGGAAGCCAAATGGACAATGCAGTCCAAGAGACCTTGGGATGTGAATCCCAACGGTCACCAAATATACTATAAATGTATATCAAATTGTTAATAAAATTGCAATGCATGTTTTATCTTTACTATTGTTCCCATTGTCCATGTCTGTTTAACAAGCACTAACGTCATCCAATTGTTTGTATTCACTTTGTAGGTGACAACTAAATAATAAGGAAAAAAAATTTCGTACTCTTTCTCAAAAAGATAAAAAATAAAAAATGGCGACCATACTTTGCTCCATTCTTTGATTTAACTGGTTGTGTTGCAAGACCTCTCTCTCTACATTTTCACTATTTTTAACATCCATTGCCTCTCTGGAATTTTGCAAGCCCCACTTTGACCTGTTCTTAGCCCAGACAAAAATTGAATTCAAATTTTTGAGCTAGTTGTGCAACATTTCTCATAGATAAATGCATCATTCACATGTGTGCGCACATAAAAACCCACGCGGTTTACATAATGACCAAAAAAACATTGTAATTTTTCTTTCCTAAGTGTTTTGGCTACACCTAACAAACTTCCTACAATCTTGTTTTTTTTCAAAGTTTAGATTGGATGTTTAGTTACTTTTCTAACCCCCATTAGTAACATAGTTTCTTATTTTTACTTGGAAAATTACAACTCACATAGCTTAACTAGGGGAAATTAATGTCCCTAATCCACACATCCTTTCTATCTTGCTTTTCTCAATTCAATCATCATGCTATTAACATTATGGATTATTAGGTCCCTACAATAAATTTGCATTCCCTCATTATTCTTGTCATTGTAGCCCCATTATTGTTATTTTTTTTCCCATGTAGTCCCCATATTGTTCTTATTATGCCCCATAAAAGCCCACTATTGTTATTATTGTGCCCTTACATTACTATTGTTATGCCAGCTTTGATTATATTGTGACCCCTTACACTCCTATATATAGAAAGGAGGTTTTGTCATTTTAATCATCAAAGAATTATTCATTTGTGTAATGTAAAGGAGGTTTATTCCTCAAAGAGGCTAATTATGAAGCCATTGATCTATCTCTTCTTCCATTTTGTGAACTGGTTGCACAAAATTTGGTATCAGAGCTTTGGATTCTAAGGTTTCATTTCTTCAAACAGGTCATTGTGGGATTTTCGCTATAAATTTTTTCTACGAAGCTTCAAAAGTTGACATTGAAATGACGTGGAGCTGAAATTTCTTGGACCTCGTGTACAAATTTCACATCTTGTCACACTATATTTTCAGAGATATCATTTGAGGAAGTTAGGGTTTTGTAGGCTCCATAATTCCATCCCAAACAGGTGACAAAATCATAATAAATTTCTCTCTGAGCATCGTATTTAAATTTCATAAAAATTGACAGAAATAGGATGGACTGTAGTTTTTTGGGTATCATTTTCAGGGCCAATGTTTGAAACAGTGACACGTGGATCTCCGTACAAGCTCGCTCTATTGAAGTAGTCTATAATCAGGTCATCGTGGTAGATTAGTTATAACTCTTCCTTGAAGAATCAAATGTTGGTCTTCTTTTCGGGTTGCAAATAAGAATCATGGGTCTACCACAAGACAAAATTTCAAACCTTGGAGATCCAAAATTATAGAGATACAACAGATTCAATATCGAGCTCCAACAAAGCAAAAAAAAAAGATGTGTAGTTTTCAAAATCTGCATAAGTTTTGTTTGAAAAATTATTTTGAAGTGATTCAAAGGGAATAGTGAAGCATAATTATCATTAATCGATGCTTCGAATAAATAAAATGGAAACACCTAGTAAAAAACCAAAAATATCTACTATGACACATGAAGAAGAGGAAGAAATGCAACATGATATATTAAAATTGTGATACCATGTGAAACAAATTTCTCTCACAAAAAAAAGTAATAGAAGCTAAGATGGATGGTTTCAAGAATGGAATGGAAGCTAAAATTGATGGTATAGAAAAAAAAAACTGAAAGGCAACATGGAATATTTGAAGAAAGACTTGACAAAGTTGTTACAAGAAATGCTTCCTAATGGAAAAAAGGTAGTAGTGTAAACTCACAATGCGAAAAAAAGAAATGTTAATCATGATTTCATAGAATCTAACATTGGACTGAAGACCCACTATATTCCAAATATTGATATAATGAATTTTGATGACAAGGATCCTGTAACATGGATACTACATATGGATTAATATTTTGATCTCCATAATCTGCAAAACACACAAAAAGTATGCATTGCAACTTTATATTTAGAGCGCAATTATTTTATATGGTATCATTGGCTTTTCTCTCTTGAACAAATTTCCTCTTGGTCAATTTTTATAGAGGAAATGATAGCACGTTATCAAGATACAAAGAGAAACACCTTCTTTAGCCAATTGATAAATCTCAAACGAAAGGGTTCAATGGTAGAGCACATTGAGGACTTCAAAAAATTGAATATAAGGGTAAATTATATTCCAAAGGAGCATATGATTCATGACTACATAGTGACTCTAAAGGATAACATCCAATATGAGGTTCACCTTTGGGAACCGAATTCATTAGAGAAGGCATTCAAGTTGGCAAGAAAAATTGAAATAAAAATTATGGCAACACAAAATCCTACCACTCACAACTATAAATATGGAAGTGCTTTTTTTCCTAGCCTTCCACAACATACAAGGTTGAAACCACAAAAATTGGAAGAAAAAAGAGCGAAAGGGATTTGTTACAATTGTGATACAAAATACACTAAAGGTCATAAGTGTGTTGAGAAGAAATTATGTTACATAGGTTGTGAAGAGGAGGAAGAAAAGGTACAAGTAACATCTAAAGAAGAGGATATACACCAAGAACCAATCCCAGAGAAAGAAGAAATGAATCCAACCATATCTTGTAATGCATTGGCAATAATTACCACTCTTTAAACTCTCAAAATAGGACATATCAAGAAGAAAAAGGTAATATTGTTGATTGATTCAGGGAGTACCCATAATTTTATTCATTATAATATATACAAGGAATTGAATTGCTAACTATATCGAAAACTAGAGTATCAAGTGATGGTTACAAATGGAGGAACCATAAATTTCCTTGGAAAGTGCCATAATATCAAGCTATCCATGGGAGAATATGTATTGAATAGTCCATTCTTTTCATTCCAATCGGTGGTGTTGATGTTGTACTAGGAGTCCAACAAACTTTGTGTATCATATCTTTTAATTTTCAAGAAATTTTCTTCAAAAATTTTGGGAAGCAAAGGAAGTTGAATTAAGTGGTATCACATGGAAACCAGGAAAGATAATCAGTGCTAATGGCATGGAAAAGCTTCTAAGGAAAGAACAGTGGGGCATAATTTCACAATTATGTTCACTAGAGGTTCATACGTTGAAATAATTTATTTCTTCAAATCTCAAAAAATTATTGCATAGTCATTCCAAGGTATTTGAGAGCCACAAATGCCTCCCACCTATTCATGATCATGATCATGCTATTCATTTGATTCTAAGAAGTGTTCCTCCAAACATCAGGCCTTACAGATATCCTTATGACCAAAAGAGTAAAATTGAATGTATCATTACAAAAATGCTAGAGGCTAGTATAATTCAACCTAGTCAAAGCTCTTTCTCTACTCCAGTAGTATTGGTGCAAGAGAAGGATGAATCATGGTGCATGTGTCTGGACTATAGGGAGCTCAAAAAATTCACTATTAAAGATAAATTTCCCATTCCTATCATTGATGAATTGTTGCATGAATTACATGAAGCAATTTACTTCACCAAGTTGGATCTTCATTTGAGATATCATCAAATAAGAATGAATATTGAAGACATTTTGAAAATAACATTTAGACGTCATGAGGGTCATTATGAATTTTGGTCATGCCTTTTGTCCTTACCAATGCACCTTATACATTTCAAGGTTTGATGAATCCCATTTTCACTGGAAATTTTTCGACGAAATTATTTTCTTGTCTAGGTACTCAATTAGCTCATAGCTTATCTTATCATCCTCAATCTGATGGACAAATTGAGATAGTGAAAAAATGTTTGGAATGATATCTTCGTTGCTTTGTATCTGATAAATAGACATGATGGGTCAAGTGGTTACCTTTGGCTAAATGGTAGTATAACACTTCCTTCCATACTGCAGCAAAAATGACCCCATTTATGGCACTTTATCGATATCATCCATCATTCATCACATCATGTTTAAGAGAAAATTATATGGTTCAAGTAGTGGAAGATCACATTTAGCATCAATAACAACTTCTCAAAATATTGAAGGATAACTCACTTTAACGCATAATAGAATGAAATAATAAGCAGATCAACATCGGAGTGAAAGAAGTTTTGATGTAGGTGACTAGGTATTTTTATGGCTACAACAATACAAAAAAATTTCCCTCAAGCAAGCTAACAAGGACAATAAATTATCGCCAAAGTATTATGGTCCTTACAAGGTATTGCAAAATATTGGTACTATGACATACAAATTGGAGCTTCCTACATCTTCCTGAGTGCACCCAGTTTTCCATGTTTCATACTCAAATAAGGTTATAGGTGACAAGCTCTCAGTTCAAACAATATTTCCAAACTTGGGTAGGAAGGAAAAATCATATTGGAACGTGAAGAAGTCACGAAAACAAGAACTCGACAGCTATGAAATCGATCAATTCCATAGTATCTCATCAAATGGAAGAACTCACTGACTAAAGGTTCCACGTGGGAGGATGAGAATTTTATACTGAAGCATCCAAAACTACTCAAGCATCGAGGAAAAGCTTCTTTGAAGAAGAGGGGCATGTTAGGTCCCTATAATACAAGTGTATTCCCTCATTGTTATTGTCATTGTAGCCCCCTTATTGTTATTGGTGTACCCATTTAGTCCCTATATTATTAGTAGTGTGCCCCGTAAAAGCCCACTATTGTTATTGTTGTGCCCTTATATTACTACTGTTATGTCAACTCTGAGTATATTGTGACCCCTTAGAATCCTATATATAGAGGTTTTGTCATTTGAATCATCTAAGAATTGTTCATTTGTGTAATGTAAAGGATGTTTCCCCCTTGAAGATGCTAATTTTGAAGTTGTTGATCTATCTCTACTTTTATTTTAGGAGCTAGTTACATAACATGGATAATGTGTTTTCCTTGATGACTACCTACTTGAAAAAGATGTACTTGATGTCAACATTGTGATAATATGATCATTATGGAACTCATGCAGATTGGTACAGATGTTATATATAGAGAAATGACATTTCAGTAGCAAATGGATGATAAAAAAGTATGAGAAAGTATACATGGGTCATATGAGGACGGATCATGTACATACGCGGGTCTTGTAAGTGAAATCCATGTTCAAATTCTGAACCATGGTAATCTAGATACTAGGGGTCATTACCAAGGTATTTTCCCATAGTAATTGGGGTGACAATGTTTATTTGATCCTGTCAACAAATACTAATGGCATTACCAAAATATTTACTTAAGGTATTAGCTAAGGATAAGGAAATATAAGGCTATGGAGATCAAGGTGATATGTGTGCAAGTAATCGGTTATTCATGCGTGATTTGATTTGGAACAGGTGTTCACAAAAAAGCAAGAAAATGGCTCTATACTAATAGATTTGAAATGAATACACATTGCTTGATCTCTTTATGTTTCTAGCTAATAATGAGAGATCTATGATTATGGTATGATATGCATATAATATTGTGTGGCAGTAACAGTAGGCGTACCGAGATTTGGGTTTGACAGATTTTGTGATATACAATGAAAACATTTTAGATCTCTACATAGGTTTTCTTCAACATAATCATGTACATAATCGAATATGTTTCTATTAAATCATGTATATATTTTGAAACTATTTTATTTAGTATGTTGACATATGCATATGTGTGTTATGTATGGTAATAGCATATATATGCATATATGTCATGTGGAAGTCATGGATATATACTAGGTTTCATAATTTCTATTGAATGATGATAACCGATGATATTTGTTCTATTTCTTGTTGTTTTTCGATGATGTTTTGATCATGATGATCTCTATTTGGCAACATTACTTGAGTTGAATTAGTTGTGATTTGAAATATCGATCAATTTTAATGATGTAGAAGTGTGACTAGGTATGGTTCAATGATATGTGAATAGTTTAGTACTTGATTCAATGGTTGATATAGTGTTACATTGATTCAGTTAGCTAAATGGTTCAATGTTCGGTAATCTAAGATTTGTACACAGATTGTATGCAGAAGAAATGTTTACATAAACAACTTCTCTATAGAATGGTAATGTATACATTCTGAAGTAAATTTGATCAGGGCTTACAGTGAAAACACTTTGTTTCTGTGATGACTAATAGTGTATGGCTTTGTATATTGATGAATGGTTGTGAATTTGTATGATTTGGTCATGGAGATTCAGTATTGATTTATTATTCTATGACACATTATGGTATCATGTTTTGTTTATTGATTGGATGAATTGATTCATTATTTGGTTTCAGAGTTGTTAATTCATATTAAATTTTGCTAACTCACGAAAGCAAGGAGGAACACTATCCATCAATTAATCATCCAGTCAAGTAGCCATAATGTTGTGTGTGTTTCAAGTTTCAAAATATGATGAAAGGTGGCCTACAAGTTTTGATTTTTTCCATCAGGTTGATCGAATCTGAAATATTATGAAACATGGTCCATTAGAGGAGCTGAGGGTTTGATACTTTAGTAAGGGATTCAGAGCTCCCTTCCAGTGGTAGTTGATAAACATGTTCAAGGGGTAGGTCTCCCTTCCAGTAGGATCTAGTAAACAATATTAGGGGATTGTAGCTCCATTCCAGTGGGTGTTGGATAACAAGTGGAGGTTGTATCCTCTTCTAGGTGGGTTCATGTGTGCTAGTAAGAGAATACACTAGTTCAAGTTGCAATGACGTTTTTATTTATAATAAAAAAAGAAGAAAAATAATACAACAACGTTGGTTTTCTCCTACATTGGGTTTCCACATAAAATACTGGTGTTCTATGTGTGTTTCTTATGTGCTATATTTTTTTTCTTTACTGGATATTATGTCTGATGAAATTAATAATGCACTAGTTAAAGATAAACATATAATGGAATTTATCTGAAATTAAGCTATCTAGATATACGCTATTTACATTCACTAAGTCGCATACTTACATTGGTTTCATTAAGAACAATAGAATATATGATTCAAAATCTGAAGTGAAAAATTAAAGTGCATTAAAAATATTGATTCTATGCCCCCCCACCCCCCCCCCACCCAACCCCGAATATTTTTCCTAACACACACATAGCTTAATTAGGAGAAGAGTAAGTAGCCCATTATCCACAACATGTTTTTGACTAACCAAGGCTTTCAATTTTTCAAATTTTATTGGGACTAAGAATGGGTGTTATTAAGAAAGGGAGTAGCCCCTACTTCCCTTGCATTGTACCTCTGAAGATAATTCTAGGTTAGGAACTATGCTAGAGCATGTATAATATTTTGTTGGGTTTTAAAGTTTTTTGGATGACCAAAGCTCTAAACTATTTAAACATGTGTAATTTCTTAATTACTTATGATTTATTAGAAGGTTTGATTCTTCACCTCTAACAATAATTTATCTTTGATGAGATAAGTAAGGATGAAACTTTATAAACTATATGATTTTTTAAACATCAAACAAATTATTTAACCAAACATATACAGTGGATGCGTGTAAAATACTTTTACATCCAAACAATATAAGTTTGAAGCTTGAGGGAAAGTGGTAATTTAATGATGCAGAGTTAAATCAAATAGATAGTTTAATTAACTAATCTTTGCAAAGAATTATAACTTCATAAGGGAATTTAGATAAATTGAACGTCAATATTATCATACCAAGAATTCCTACAAACTTCAAGCATATGTAGAGAAAAATAGAGTGAAAAATAATAACAAAGAATAACTTACAAGGACATAAGTTGTTTTGAAATGATTCCAGAATACTTTTATTATTTCATAAATAAATTTGAAGGATACAAGCCTACTCAAAGTTTATCACAATGGTTCAACCATTTCTATGTTTATATTCTAAGTATTTATAGAAAAATTTGCATTTCATATCGGATTTCAAATAAAATACATTTACAAAATAATATATGTTTAAAAGATAAATATCCATAGGAAAAACAGGAAAACTTGTTGAATATTTGTTGCATTGTTGAGGCTATGTAGGAGTTTGGTGATGACTATTACTACTTTTCTGGAAATGTTGTTTCTTATGGACCAATTCTAGCAACCGGTCCCACCTTTCTTCACTTGGGATAGAAAAAATAAGCATATTCCTAAGCCTTTCATCCACCTTGGTGTAAATGTCAAAAGTTGGTTTATTGACAAAAAGGTTGTGGACCTCATGCTAGATATTCAAATCAAACTCATTTACCTGTATGAATTCTTCCCCACTGATCATTCCTTTGGATTTTTCAAGCTTGGAAGTATCAACACCTATGTTTCATAGTTGTTCTTGATAATTTTCTAATGGGATCAATTGGCCATTAGAATTCATCAGAGTAGGCAAGCCTTTTCCTTACAACAATGTAAATTTTTTGTTGAATCTTCTGACCTGTAACTCAAGATATTTACGTTTATTTTCCAACTGTATCATAAAATTCTTCTTAGTAAAGATCCTCTTAACTTCCCTGACTATTGTTTTTCTGTCTGGAATTTTCAAGTATTCTAGTTCCTCCTTGGTTTTGGAATTTAGGAACTTGAATATTCTTTCTACTTCTTCTAGCCTATGCTCTAAATCCACCTTTGTATTTACTATTGTTGTATTAACTCAGTGTATAAGTTCTTCCTGTTAAAAAATGATCTACATTAAGGGCCATATGTCTGTTATGTCGGAATTTATGTTTTTTCAAATGTTGTCCTTAGCCTCTGCTAACATTTGAATTAAAAGGGACTAGTCTTCATACTTTTGTAGTTGTTGCATGAGTTTGTAATTTTTTTGAAGTTATGATAAGTATACATTGTCAATTTGAAGTTTATTTTCCTCCATCTTGACCATTTTTGCTAATAATTTTTCTTTTTCTGTCTGGACTACTGATAATTCATCCAGAGATCTAGTAAGCTCTTATGTAGGTTCTGAAACTGTAGCCCTTGTGGAAGCTTATGTCATTGTACCTTTACCTCATGTAGAAACTCCTACTACTTCCCATTGTTGTTTTTATTTCAATAGCGCTTCCATCCCCTGCTCCATCTTTCGAATCTAATAATTTTTCTCAACCACTATAGTAAAAAAAAATTCCTTCTCCTTTTCTATATTGGAAACCTCTTTAGGTTGAGAATGTTCTGTGGAGGGAAGCTTCAGTTTATTCCTCAGTGCATGAATGTCTCCTTCCTTGTTTTTTATGAGCTCTTATGCTACTTTGATATCCTTAGAATCATGTCCTACATTTATGATTAGATTTTCTAAAGATTTGTTCCTATTATATTTAGCAAAAGATAACATTTTTTCAATTTTAAACTCACAAAGTATATTATTCAAAGATCACTATAATTATGAAATAATCATTGTTGAACTAGTAAGTGATGAAAAGATTATCTCCCCTATTTGTTTATGTAAATCGATCTAACATATTTCATGTATTTCTTAGTATCAGTTGAAAAGATGGAGGCCTTATAGTCTTCAAGACTCCTCGGGCTGGCACTAGACGTTCCATGAAAGCCATATGGAATTGTCCCCTTTTCTAAATCAAATGCAGAAAGTAGTTTTTGTTGAGTTTTAGTGCTTCCAAAATTCAGAGTAGGTGCAAGGCTTCAAATCTTAATTTTTTAACTTTATTTCTTTGTATCTAGAAAAGCATACTCTACTCAGTAGAAACTTGTGAACTAGATGATACCGGAGATTGGATTTCTTTCCATAGTCTGTGATCGTACTATTTCCTCTACCTGAGTAGAATCACTGATATGGGTCCCTAATAAAATCATTGTGGTTGGATGCTCTTGGTTCCCTTCCTCGAGAGTTTCATCCTGAATAATTATTATTTGAGGCATAAACAGGGGATTGGTTGGAGAATCTGATTTTTGAGTAGTACTAGGGTCCTTCTTCTTCCTTTTAAAAACAATAACTTTTCATCTAGATTATCAGAATCTATAGGGGACATATGTTTTCTTTCTCTTATTTTCTCCTTCTCTTTGGGAATTGGTGTCTAGAGGGATGACTGGATTATAAGTTGTTCTTCAGCTTCTTTTAGAGTACCCTCTATAAATTATTCCTGATTGGCAAATTGTTCGATCTTAGGCCTTTGTGTCTGTGCATGGGGAGTACTTTTATGTTCCAATCTGAAGTTGGATATGATTCCCTGAGGATCATAAGACTAAGAAAAACTGAGTTTGAACTTCATGTGAATTAAGATTACTTTTATTTCCTTTACTGCAGCTTTGGTGTTGATGATGTCCAATTCTATTTGAGTTTTTAGCTTGAATTATTCTTTCTTCTTATAAGAGACAAAATGCACTTCATCAATATTTAATATTTGCATTAAGTATTCCAATGAAAAGATCCTAATAGGTACAAAACCAACAAACTATATGGGGGAAATTCTGATCCATAAACTATAATACCAGTAAAGTGTAAAAATTACTTTATCTCTGGAGAGATTCTTGGGATTACATGATGTCTTAACAAACATAGTGAGGTATATAAAAAAAATTCAACATAATCAGTGAAAGAATACTCCTATGATTTATTTCTAACCAGAGAAGGCCAGTGAATGATTGAACAGGGGTTAGCTTCGTTATATGTCTTTTGTAAAGAAAATTTAAATTTGTCTAAATCCTAAAATATAATAACATAAACTAGGACTCACTAATACTTAAAGACACCTTCTTCTTTGAAATTTAAAAACTGGTCATGGATTGAATTGGCTAAAAACTAATTGTGAGGGTTGTTTACCAACTACAAAAGTAGACATAAATCCTAACACTACCTTTTCTACTCATTGATCATTATGATACCAAAGTAGTAGGGTTACCATAAAAATTACCTACTTGGACATTTCAGGGAAAACTCAAGTTGGATATGGGGGACTGGCCCCAGGTAATTCAACATTTTTAGGAAGAAAATACTCAAAAATATGGGCTCTCTGAGGAAATGTGAGTTTGTTATATAATCTATTAGAGCAGAAAATGGGGCATGGGAGATCTGATATTCAACTTGTAGGGCTTGGCAGATGCTTTTAGGGGCAATAGAAAATATGACCTCATTATTTTGGGAAACAGCTGCCCTTTGACTTGGAAAACACCTAGGGTGGCACCAAACAAAAAAATTAGGAAAGAAGTGAGTCTATGGGAAAACAATTGTGGGAGAAAGGATTCCCATATACTCAATTCATCACTTTTATCTAGGTACTTTTATTTGGCCCAGT
The DNA here is from genome assembly GCA_000404065.3 of Pinus taeda. Lineage (NCBI taxonomy): Eukaryota > Viridiplantae > Streptophyta > Pinopsida > Pinales > Pinaceae > Pinus > Pinus taeda. The sequence goes on along the minus strand of APFE030840986.1, from coordinate 96,338 downwards.
TATGGAGCTCATAGAGGTCAAATTTTGACAGGGTTTCTACAATTTTGTACAAGGTATCTATTAATGGAGCTTCATTAAAATCTGGTACAGGGGAAATTAGTGGGTTTGATTCTGTAGCCTTTCCCTTTCCCTTACAGTTTGACATGATGAAATTACAATAGGTTATATTGACTAAAGAAAAGCCTCATAGAAAAGGTCCAAGGAACATAACTACCCATAGAAATTGTTGGTTGTGCACATGAAGATTGTCATTGAAGCCTAGAATTTTTGGGTTTTCTTCTGCAGGATTTAATGACGAGTGAAAACGGAAAATATTTGGCATCAAAAGATTTTATAATAGTTGAATGGTTTTATAACGATAGTTTTAATGTCTATGGAGTGAGAGGTTTTATTAGCAAATAGATAACATGGGAGGGAGTTTAATTAGGAAACATTCATAAGATTTCACAGGGATTTTTTAACGTTTAATGGGTATATGATGTGGAAAGGCGTACAGGTGGTAGAAGTATAGTGGTGAGGGGTAGTGGTTGTGTGCCAGGAAAAGTAGGCACACGGCAAGAAGTGAGAAGTGGGTGGAAGAGTTGTTGGTGGGATGTGAGCGAAGGTGGTATTTCGAGAGGGTGTCAATGGTAAGTGGATTTGGTAGGGGACCCCCTGAAATATCATAGTGGTTTCCACGTTTCATAAGTAGTTTCCAAGGAAACTACTTTCGGCCACCCCTTCATGTTAACCGTCAGGAGGGTAGGGGGGTCCGAAATTCCCTATACATCGTGGATCTAGGTGTATAAAATCAACGTTGTTGATTTGTGTACGCTTTTTATTTACAAGCGAGAAAATACTATTTTTTCATATTATAACTTTATGAAAATATATATAAAACAATAATCAAAATGAAACATAATACTAAGGTTTTTAAACATTAATAAAATTTCATTTTTGGATTCAAAGTGGCATTTCAATTTACTCGCTATTTTATGTTTTAGGGATTTATTTATTTTTTATATTTTTTCATTTTTCTTATTTTTATTCTTTCTTTTTCTTTTTGACATGTAAATGTAAAATACAAAGAATGTTACAACATCAGCTCCATCTAGGGACTATGTTTCCTTGTGAGATGCAGAGAATATGCAAATCCACGTGTCTTCTCCTCAAGTTGTGGAGTCTTCATTGTGAAAGTCACTCTTTCCATGAAAAATGTAAATAAAATTGGTAATGTACAATGAACTATGGTTGTAACATCTTTCAGTACTGAATAAAGTGTTTGAGATACTATCCATTTATAGGCAATGAAGAATATATCCCTTCTAGGTTCTGCACAATAAAAGTATTGTTTCCTTTGACCTATGCAATGTTGAATGGCCCCGACCAAAGACTATCAAATTCACCACATTTCCTTTTTTCCTCTCTTTGGGCATCCCATTTCAAAACAAAATCTACTTCCCTAAAATCTCTTTCTCCGGCTTTCTTATCAAACAAACTTTTGATCTTGTTTTGATATTGACAACGTTTATACTAAACTTCATATCTATTTGCATTTAATTCTATAATCTAATTGTTTCTTCTAGAAAAATCATCAGACTCTTCATTCAACGCTTGTAAAAACTTCATGACAGGAAAAGCTAGTTGTGTAGGAAGAATGGCCTCAATTCCATAGACAAGTTGAAAAGGGGATTTTCTTGTTGATCTTTTGTATGAAATTATGTTGGCTCAAACTACATACTTGAGATGACTGTCCCAGTTTCTCTTATGATCTACAAGTAACATTGTAATCACTATTACTAAACTCTTGTTAGATGACTCTACCAATCCATTCCCTTTAGGGTAGTATGGAGTAGAATGATGCAATAAAATCTAATATTTCTTGAAAAATTCTATCATTTTAACACTACTAAATTCATGTGCATTATTTTTGACCAAATCTAGATAATAATTTTTCCTCAATAAATTTAATGACAACAATATATGTAGCATTTTTTATTGGGATAGCTTCTACGCACTTTGAAAAGTAATATGTGGTAGTTAAGATCCATCTATTTTTATTACGGGATGTTGGATGTATATCTCCAATGAAATCTTGTCCCCATTGTAAAAAGGGTGCCTCAATCAAAACTAGAATAGGAGGGAGTGCTACTAATCTTTGGTTGCCAGCAAAAACATGACATGGAATGCAAGTTCTGACTTTTTCCCCAAGCTATGAAAATAACTTTGGCCAATAGAAACTTGCTCTCAAAATATTGTGTGTTGGTGCTCTCCAAGCATAATGACCACCACATATTCCTTCATGAAAATGATCAGTAACAGCTATTGTTTCACTCTCAGTAAGGTATAGAAGTAAGATATTTAATGGGTCTTTCCAATACAAGTTGTATTTGATGATACAATAATTCATAGCCTTTAATCTAAGAGTTCTTCACTGATTTCTTGTGAATTCAAGAGGGTACTCAAAATCATGAATAAAGTGTACAATATCAGCATATGATTCAGATAACAAGAACTTTTCCTCAATATGAAGTGGAAGAGGAGCTAAGTCTATAGATGAAGAAGATTTTGTGGATTATTCTCTACTGAACTTGGAGAAGGTTCTTGTGGATTTTTCTCTCTTGAACTTGGAGAAGGTTCTTGTGAATTATTCTATGTTGATACCTACATGATAATGCTTATTCCAAGAAATTTACAATTAGATTCATCCAACTTGGCTAAACCTTGTCCATTTACCAGCTCAATGGATTTGATATTTGGATCAGATTCAAGAATTTTAGTTACCTATCTCTCTTTCCTACCATCTGTATCAAGTTGGGTCAAAATAGTTTTGACAACATTATTTGGGACATAGGAAGTAATAGGGGAACGAAGGACATAAGTTATGAAAACTTTTAGGGCTTGGGGCATAATCTTGTTTTGAAATTATGTCATATTTCAGCTCTGCATCTCTCATAATATTACTAAAGAAGGCAATTGGATGGCCATCTTGGTTATCATTATTTTGCAGTAAAACAACAACTAAATTGGTGTCATAGGCAAAATAAAAATGCTAAATGGATTTGTATAATCAGGATTAACTAGTATTGGAGCTTCAAAAATATCCTTTCTGATTTTTGTAAATGAATATCTAGCCTGCACTATCCATTTAATCTCGTGATCTTTCTTCAACATATCAATAATATCTTTAATAATCTCAGCATAGTTCGGTATGAATCTCCTTAGAAAATTAATCTTTCCTAAAAAGATTTGAATTTCTTTTTTATTTCTGGGTAGATTAATTATCCCAATGGATGAGACTCATTTTGGATCAATTACCACTCTCTATTGAGTGAGATTCTGAAATTTCTGCACCTATCAAAAACCATTATCAAGTGCTTTAAGTGCTTTTCATCAGAGTTTGAAAAACACAGTTAGATCATCTAGATAAATAACAATAAACTTATTAATTTTACCAACAAAAGCTAAATCCATTACCCTCTAAAATATTTCTCCTACATTAGTGAAGCCAAAAGGCATCCAAGCATACACAAATGTACCCCAAGGAGTTGTGATTGTTTTTTTCTCTTTGTCTTCAGGACTTACCAAAATCTGGTTATATCTAGAAAAACCATCTAGCATGGATATTCTATTAGAACCTAAAATTGTTGTATTAATTGATCCATTTTAGGCAATGGATAATTACCTTTTAAGGATAATTTTCTCTAATTTCTAAAATCCACACACAGTCTAATTTCACCATGTTTCTTTCTTACATGGACTAAATTTGCAATCAACTCAGAATATCTAAGAGGAACAATAATCTTGGCATACAACATTTTCTTTAGTTCTTTTTCAATGGTTGGAAGTGTTAGCACCTAAATCCACCTTAGGCTGAAGGAAGGCAAAATTCAGGGTAACCACAAACCACGCTCAGTCTGGTAGCTAGCCCTACCAGAACAGGAGAGGGCTCTCTTTGAGTCACACTCAGTAGATAGATGAATGAAAAGGCCTGAGATGAATTTCAGTGAACTATTTACCTTAGGCTAGTAAGTGAAAACGGATAAAAGAAATGATTTTTATGAATGACCGTGTTTCTGGGATGTTATGGGACCACTGGACCTCAATGAACAGAGAACTTAATACAAAGGCATGGATTATTTCATGAGGCAAGGTAGGCGGAAAGCCTAGCAATTTAATTTTAAGATAATGCGGAATCGAGAGATTGATTTAAGAGGGTGAAAATGGCATGGAAAACATGAATCCTTTTCAACAGAAAAATGAACACTGAACATGAAATTTTCCCATATGCAGAGCAATAAAATTGAATTCTATATTAGCTAACTTTGAAAATTTCAATGGAAATGAATATGAAATGAGCTATGAAACATAACAAGATACATATGAAACATAAGAGACACATTTGCTACACTCGCAACCACATGAACCTCATGAAATAGAGCCACTGCCTTTCATTAATCCTCTCTAAAAAATATACAATGTAGAAACAAAGTTTCTTTCCCACAGTCTCCTAGAAGTTATAAGCCAACCAACCCTTTGCAAATGGTTTGCATACAATATATAGAATGTGCCATGAAGAGATAGAATGCCCAAGGGTTGGGGAGTTACTTGAATCATTACAAAATGAAGGTGGAGAGCAAAACAGTAGCTATAGGTGTAGTGCCACAAACATGACAAATGGCACGGGTGGCCCTTTGCCTTCCTTTGCCGGTTGGATAACTTACCATCTGGAGTGAAAATACTTATAAAACCACCTTAGGTGCCGAAAAATTGAAGTACATATGAGTGGGCCCACTTACAAAAAGTCGGGAAGTGGAATTTCGCGAAATAGAGGCATTCTAGCCCTTTTTCCTATATGTGTCATGCTCCTTTCCTATATGCATCATGCCACTTTGAGTCTAGTTTTGAGGCACTTAACGGAGTCGAAAATGTGCCCAATTGTGCTTGTTGGAAAGCCTGCCCTATCTACTTTCCAACCCAACTAGAATTTTTGAATTTGGAGCTCATTTGCCCCTCCAAACCTTCATTCTCCCCAGACTGCTTCCTGTGTGTCAAAATAGGGGCAGTGAGGCCATTTTTGAGTGTTTTTTGCCCCTTTGGTGGCCAAGATCTTCTCCAAATTTCTTACTCCATGTGCCAGTAGTCATGATTTTGCATGATGAATCTAAAGATGCAAACCATTTCTCATTTGGAGCTCCCAATCTTACGCGTCACACAGGTGGCACAATGCGTATAGAGAAAAAGCCTCTGTTTGTGCCAAAAATTTGTCATGTGACCAAAATTTCCCCAACTTCCTTGAAATTTGGGCTAGAAGTCCTCTATGAAGTACTATGTTGTGCCAAGGAAGCTTCAGCCAACATTCGAAGTCGATCTTGCTCTTTTGCCTCTTTTGCTTCCTTTGTTGCTTTGCTCAATTTAGTCTTCAAGCTCCTTATTCAGGCCTTTGTGCTCATGTTCCGTGCCCTGTAATGAGAAGCCATCCTCCTCAATATGGTATTGTCCCTATTTTCATTCTCCAGTAGCTTCTCCAAGTGTAGGTTGACCCGATCTAACCAAGACTCATGGTCGTTGTTGATCTCTTGGTCCAAGGTAGTGAGCTCAATCCTCCTCTGCTGGGCATCTTGTCAATTTTCACGGATGCTTTGCAGCTCCATGATCGTCTATTGGTACTCAAGATATTTGTTTCTCTACTCCAGATACTTGATGACCCATCTAGCCCTCTTGAAATTGAGTATCAAGTCTTTGAACTCTGTGTCCTGCTCTTGAATGGTCACCCCTAAGTTTGGCATTTTCTGCCTCTGTCTCTTCATCCTGAATGAGGATGACATCGGTGTCATGTATACCTGATGGCCCCTCATTGATCTGAATGGAAAATGGCCCCTTGTATTGGTTATCTATGGTATTGATCCATGATTTTAGGAAGAAGCTTGCCTATATAAAGCAAAGGAGATCACTTGGCTAATTCATTCTTGCAAATCGAATATCTTAAGATCTGAAATATTGGGT